>SNQJ01S0076168.1:2945-36785 GCA_010110895.2 Picea sitchensis | reverse complement strand
AAGGGTGAGGTGTTGCAGGTGTTGAAAGAAAATGAGTTCAGAGGTTCATTTTATTCTATTTGGCCATAGATCGATGCTCCTTATGTTGTTGTGGTTCAACTCCATTTTCAGAATCCATTTCTCTGGCTGAATAGCAGCCATAGGTCGTTGCTCCTTATCCCTGTTGTGGCTCAACTCCATTTTCAGAATCCATTTCTCTCGCTGTCTTTTAATATTTTATTTGCCTTCTGTTAAAGCGTGGCCATGGGATTTTACTTTCTTGCTGGTTTGTTTGCAAATATGTTTTTATTTTTTATTTTCTGTTAAAGCGTGGCCATGCGATTTTACTTTTTTGCTGATTCGTTTGCAAATCTGTTTTTATTTTTCATTTTTTTGTTAAAGCGTGGCCATGCGATTTTACTTTTTTGCCGGTTTGTTTGCAAATCTGTTTTTATTTTTTATTTTGTGGTATGGTTGTTTGTGTGGCTTTCTGTATGATTTTGTGGTGCTTGCTATTTGAAAATGGAAATGGGTATTCCGGGATGAAAGACTAAAGAAGAAACAGAACTAGAAAAGAAAATGAATCTAGAAGCCTTGAATCCTCCTCAATCTTGGTGTCGGCCCAGCGATTAGCCTTTGAAATCAGATGTGTGTAGAATGGTACTCCAAACAAAACAGCCGTCGGGACTTGCGCAGAACAAAATAGAGGTTAACTTTTCTTTTATACAGTTTGCTTATTAATCTCCTCATGAATTTTCATGTACTAACGCTGGGATTTTGATCCTGGCAGTCTCTGTGTAATGCTGTGGTTCAAGAAGATTAGGATGCGTTAACAGCTCAAAGCAACAAGATCAAATCAGATCATCTACGGTATGTCTTGTTTATCTATTTTATGTTCTTCATTATGAAGTATCCATAAAAAAAAATATATATATATATATATATATCAGATTAGGTTTTTAGTTTATCTAAATAGCAAACTCACGTCCTCCTTCATCAGCACCCAACATCCAGTAAATTAACTCACGTCCTTCTTCGTCAGCACCCAACATCCAGTAAATTAAGGTTTTCTTTTTTTGTTAATCTTAGATGACAATGCTATTCCAAATCCAGCCGAATCTTCTTTATTCTTTATCAGAAACTAAAGAATATGCAGCAAAATTGAATAAAGAGACTAAAACAAGAAAACCCTCTCTCTATCTATTTGCCTTTATTTACATATATGTTTTTATTTATTTGTGTGTTTGTTAGTCTTTCCGTCAATCCATCATTGTACTTCCTTTGCACCTATAATTATAATAACTAGTGGAATTAAAAGAAAATGACGCGCGTCTCTGGTGGTGTAGGCATCATTTTGAAACTAATCCGGAATGTCATGCAATGACCTAGTTGACATGCATTGGTGACATTGGTTGGAAATAGTTGTATCAATTTCAATGGAAATAGAAACCAGATAGGTTGGAAATAGTTGTATCTATCTCTGGCACACATGAAATAAAAATCAGATTGGTTGGAAATAGTTGTATCTATTTCTGGCATACATGAAATAGAAATAGAAACCAGATTGGTTGGAAATAGTTATATTTATCTCTGACACACATGAAATAGAAATAGAAACTAGATTGGTTGGAAATAATAGTATCGATATCTGGCACACATTAAATGGAAACGGAGACCAGACAACCAACTCCAAACACTGAGCCAAGTGTGTTGTTCTCTTAACCAGTAAGCAGGTAGGTTGTATATAGTGCTTGAATTGAATCTTGGTTTAATTTAATTTAGTAGAGAAGAGGAGAGGAATTATTAACTTTGCTAAAATATTCAATTTAATTGATTAGGGAAGAGGAGAGGAATTATTAACTCTTCTTAAATATTCAATTTAAATATTCAATATAATCTATAAGAAGAAAGGAATTATTAACTCTGTTTAAATATTTAATCTAATCTCTTAACAAAAATGATAGGAATTATTAATTCTGCTAAAATATTCAATTTAATTGATTAGGAAAGAGGAGAAGAATTATTAACTCTTCTTAAATATTCAATATAATCTATTAACATATTACATTGTAATATGTTATAACATATTACAATGTAATATGTTACAATGTAATATGTTATAACTGTAATATGTTACAATGTAATATGTTACAATGTAATATTCAATATAATCTATTAAAGGAATGGAATTATTAACTCTGCTTAAATATTCAATCTAATCTCTTAGAGAAAATTACAGGAATTATTAATTCTGCTAATGGTTGTGTGTTGGAGAGTGAGGGAGCTAGTCCCTGTCAGTGGCACAAGAAAACCCTTCACTATCCATTTCCTTTTCCTTGCTTTTGATTGTATGCTTCATTTTCACCAAGCCCATTTCGTTGGATTACCAAGTCGGTTGAATTTGTGTGAACTCAAATCCTAGAAATTAGCAAAGGGTACATTGGGAGAATCTACGGGAAAGCAACAAATTTTAAATTGTTAGTTCCAAATGTCAATTTTTTTTATTTTTGTAATTTTTCACCAATGTGTGAATATCCTCAAAAATTATTATAAAGTTGAAACACAAATCTTTAAAGCTTGAATTTCTCCTCTTTCCAGTTTATATAACGTTTTTTCAATGAATTACTTATATTACTTCAGTGTTTGCAGTTTAAATTTTATTTTATTTTCATCAAGTTCTGTATTTTATACCTTTGATTATTTATATTTCTCAATTTATTTTGTAGACAATTCCTTGTAATCTTATCATGTTTTTGTAGTTCTCAATTTATATTTTAAACAATTCCTTGTAATCATACTATGTTTTTGCAAACGTTGTAATAACCTACTTTTTTCCTTTTCTAGGAATTTAATTTTTTTCTTTGTAATTTCTCAAATAGAGTTTTAAGTAAAATAGTAATTATAAAAATACTTTATAATCTTCTTTATAACTAATAAAAACATAACATTTCAAAACTTAAACTTAAATATAACATAATTTAAAAAAAAAATTGCTCTATATTAAAATAATGTTTTTATTATTATCAACTATTTATTTTGTTTTTATTTATATAATTAAATTATTAATGTAGTGGGTTTTTTTCTAAATCATTTATATAATTAATATAAATTTTTTTTTCTAAATAAATAATATAATCATAGTAAGAGTATAGAGTGTTTAAGTAAAAGTGGATACTTAGAGTTTTAAGTAAAATAGTCATTATAAAAATATTTTATAATCTTCTTTATAATCAATAAAAACACAACATTTTAAAACTTAAACACAGCATAATTTCAAAAAGTTTCTTTATATTAAAATAATGTTTTTATTATTATCAACTATTTATCTTGTTTTTATTTATATAATTAAATTATTAATGTAGTGGGTTTTTTCTAAATTATTTATATAATTAATGTAGTGTTTTTTTTTTCTAAATTAATATTGTGTATGAAAATAATATTTTTATTATTGTCAACCATTTAGTGTAGTTTTTTTTTTCTAAATTAATATTGTGTATGAAAATAATGTTTTTATTATTGTCAACCATTTATCTTGTTTTTATTTATATAATTAATGTGGTGGTTTTTTTTTTAAATTAATATTATATATGAAAATAATGTTTTTATTATTATCAATTATTTATCTTATTTTCATTTATATAATTAATGTGGTTTTTTTTAATTAATATTGTGTATGAAATTGATAAAATTTCACTTAATGAAATTTTATATTTTATATGTTATTAATATGATAGAAATAAATTGAAGATGCATTTAATTAGTATTAGATTAAAGATATGTTAGTTATTAATGGGTTAATAGTTTTGTATGACAAAATTGTTTCAATTTTATAAATAGTGTTTAATTTAAGAAATGATTATCATGTTAATGTTTTTTTTTTAAAGATTAGAAGTATCATTTTTACATTAAAAGTTTATATCACATTGTTATTTGTAGAGTTCCCACCACATGGTAATTTGTAGTGTTGAGCATGGAAATTCTAATAATTTATTTGATCTAGGTAATCCACAACATAGTTTGTTATATTGAAAGCTCTACTAGTATAAAATATAATTACCACAATAACTCCATTTATCACAAACAAATAACAAATAAAAAGAAAACAATTTAATATTTTCATAATATATTGGTGTGTCTTTTTTTAAATTAATAAAATATGAAAAAAATTAAGTTTTAATTACTTGAATTTATGTGTAAGTTTCAATTTTAATTACTACATTAAAAATATTGTTTATTTTGTTTATTTCATCATTACATCACAACTCCATAAAAATATAGAAAAAAAAATTATAATACATAATTATCAAGTTTTAAACTAATTAATAACTTAAAAAAAATTAATGCAGCACTTCATATAAATTAATGTTTCATACATATAAGTTAAATATAAATAAATTAGTATAATTAATAAAATTATAATTCATATAAATTAGTGTTTAGTGTAAATTAATATAAATTTTAAAATTATAAATAAGTGATATTTTTTTCATATAAATTAACATTTATTAAATTTTCTTATTTTATAAATTGTGTAGATATTTGTTTTTATAATTATTATTTAAAATTTAAAATTAATTAATTTAATTTAATTTATAAATTAAATTTAATCAATTCCTTATAATTTAAGTTTCAATTTTTGTTTTTAAATTATATATTATGCTGTTATATATTTTAAAATAAATTAAAAACATTTAATTAAAAGAAATCCAAACATGGCTAATGGATGCCTAATGATTATGTGCCTCAAACATGGCTAATGGATGCCTAATGATTATGTGCCTCCACCTAATACATTGTTTTCTCGCCTAATATGGAAGTCGATCGAAGTTGAAATTAAAGTTTATTTTCTAAGGTGGAAATTGAAGTGCAACTACTCGTTGCCATTTAAGGCTTCAAATCTCTGTTGTCAGTTTTTTTTTTTGGAAGAGATAACGTGTTATTGGGAGTTCCCTTTCTGTGGACGGACTCTGGACGGAGATGGTTGTTTTTATAACTATTTATTATATATTAATTAAAAATTATAATAATAATATAATTGAGTAATTATTTTTAGATAAAATCATTGTTTTAATCAATTTATAATTTTATTTAAAATTGGATTTTTAATTGTAAATCAATTAATTTTTAGACGAAAAAATGGTTGTTTTAATAATAATTTATAATAATTTTTTTTAAAATATTTTTTTTTTAAATAAATTTTTAATTATAAATTATTATAATTTATAATTTTTGAATCTAATTATAGACCTATCAATCTATTATTTATAAAATTAGATTTTTAATTATAAATTATGATAATTTATAATTCTTTACCTAATTATTTACATATCAACTTATTATTTATAGTCATTTATCATTAATTCATATTAATTTATAATATAATTTTAAATTCTTATAAAATTCTAATCTTTATAATTATGAATCCATAATTCTCAACATCTATAATTTCTTATTTTAATTCTCAACACTTAATACACATAATTTTTACCCATTTACTATATGATTCTTAAACTCTATAATCTAGTATTCCATAATATTATAAATCATAAATACTATAATCCTTTACACTTAATCAATTTAACCCATAATCCTTATAACACTTATAATCCTTTAACTCCTAACACTATAAGACTAACCATTATAATCACTAATAACAATATAAATTTAATCACTATAATCACTAAAAGCTAACTTATATAGTCCATGTAACCCTTAATATTTGATATATATAACCCATATTAATCCAAGACACTTACAATCTCTAATTTAACCACCTATAACCCTCTATCAACCCACACTTATAAATTCTAATATAACCCATAAAAACACTTATAAGTTATAACCCATACTACATATAACTTCTAAACAATTTCACTCCTTACCCTATAAACTCTAATACATAATCCCCATAAACTCTAACCCTTAACCTTTATAACACATATGACTTATCACAACTATGATTTCTAATTCCTAATTCATCTAGCCCATTTAACCCTATAATCACTAAATCTCATAACCACAATCACCCATGGCACATGTAGCCCTAATAGAACCACTAACATGTACAACTTGTCAACATTATAATTTCTAACCCCTATAGCATAATCTATATAATCCCTTATTCCTAACCCTTGACTTCTATAGTCTAAGTCCAAACACATATAACCACTTTACTCATATATAATGTCATTCTTAATCTCTATATAAGATATTACCCCTAACACATATATATCTATAACTCTAACCCTTAAACCTTATTAATTCCAATGCATAACCCTTGTAACCATAACCACTATCCCTCCTAACCCTTTATCCTTAAACCTTATTACTCCTATAGCCATAACAAATATATCTCATAACCTTTTATGTAACCACTAGCAACTAAGCCATATGACCCATATTACCTATACCCCTATAATTCCACTAACCCATATTAATCTGTAATATAACCTTAAATCCCTATAAAATTTAACCTTATTATTGTGAATCCATAACCCTTACACCTATAACTTCTCACTTTAATTATCAATCGCTAAAACTTGTAACCCCTAAAACCTAATATATGTAATTGTCACGCATTTGACATATGAACCTTAACTAACCTCTATAATCCCTTATTCCATAACACTACGACTTGTAACCCCTATAATCCTTTACAACTAACTCCTAATCCCTAATCCATTTAACTTTTATCACCCCCAACCATTATGAACCTTAATATAAAACCCATTACATCCATATCGCCTAATTATTAATAACTATAAATCCTAACACTTATACTAACTAACATTTCCCTTAATCCCCCATTACATAACCCTTATAACTTCTAAACATTTAACCTCAATTCTTTATAATCCATACAAGTCATAGCACTCCACCTCTATCATTAATTTAACTCATAACTATTACAACCCCTTACTCCCAAATCTCTAACCTTTATATCCTAAAACCCCAAACACATATAAAACCATAATACTCATCGTATATAACCCTTAAATACTATTGTGTATGACCATTAACCCCCATCACCTGTATCTTCTATATATTTGAATATAACTCTTACCCCTACAACACTTGACCCGTATAATGAGTATTTCCCTTACCTCCATAACCCTTAATCACTATAAGCAATATTACATGTAACACTTATAACCCTTAACACTTATACTTACTAAATCATGTAACTTCTATAATCCACAATTCCTTTAACTCTAAATATTTATAACTTTAAAGCTTGTAACATCTAATCACTTTAACCTATGTATTTCCTAAACTTTATAACCCATTTTCTCTTACCCTTATCCACCAGAAGCCTTATATTCTCTAAATCATATAACATATATAACCCTTATTCCACAAAACCTATATAATCTTATCACTAGTAACAATTGTAACATTTATCACTCTTAACCCATATACTCCCTAACTTGTAGAACATTTTTCCAATAGCCTAGATAACCACTAAAACCTTAATTACACATATAAACTCAATTAAACTAATCACAACTTGTATTACATATATAACCAAAATTAACCCTATTTCTAATCTATTTAAACCCTAATTTCTAACCCTTATAATTAATACTATAATTCATAATCAATATAACCCATATAACTATCAACACCTAACCCTTAACCAATCAATACCTAAACCTATAACCCATATAACCCTTAATCCTTCTAATATTAAATATCACATGAAATCTCACCCCTACCTCATATAACCCCTAACACCTTAAGTCATAATCCTAAACCCTTTAAAACCTAATATAAATCTATAATCACTAACATTGAAAAAATTTCCCCCAATTCCTTTTTCTCCTAATATAAGTTTGTAATACCCAACCATTATAACCTCTATAAACTCTAAACCATATAACATATAATGTCTAACCACTAACATTATGAACACCTAATACTTGATCATTATAACCATCAACAAATTTAACACTTAACCTTTAAATCCTATAACTCATAACCCCTAATATTATGACCCTTATAATAAGTAATGTTATCCCTATATCGTCTAACCCCAATAACACCTAGCCCCCACAACTCATTCTAACTTATAACCCTTTTGATCTATATAATATCTAATCGCTTTAACTATTATCAGATATAATTGTTAACACCCGTGACTCATTGTATAACCAATAAACCCTATAAACTCTAACCTATAAGCTACAATATTTAACCATGTAACAAATGCCCTTATAACCCTTCAAATATAAGAATTATAAGACATTATAACTAACCCTTAAAATTAAACCCCTATATGACCCTTAATTATTAATCCATAACACTTATAATCCCTCACATTTATATTTCCACTACCCTTATCACCCCGAGGGCATTTAGTGAAATCATCGGTTTAACTTCTGGTGGATCAGAGGGTGGAGTCAAATTAACTGGTGGTGGTACCTCATCCATGGGGAAACAACTTCCTCCTCTTCAGAAAGATCCTCAGAAATGGCCATAAAAACCTTATGTTCCTTACACTTGTGCCCTGGAACATATTTTTCATCAAAATTATAGAAAAGACCCTTTAGTTGGCATTCAACAATTTCTACTTAATTTAATATCTATATCTTGAGGGGAGTTGCAAGAGGGGCGGGATTGTTGGGTTTAGGGTGAGGAAGAAAGGATGGTTTTCTGGTCTGGGAGGAGACAATTTTGTGTGCTTCCTTGGCTCATTGAGTAGCTTCCAACCAAGTATGGGGTTGTTCCATTAGAACATGGACATGGATTTCATCTTTTAGGCCACTGATAAAGCATTCCCAAAAGAAGGCATATGACATGTCATCCATTCTGAAATCCAAGTGCTCAGAGGTGGTGATAAAGTCTTCCACTGTCCCAAACTACTTCAACTTGGTCAAACATCTTAAATGGTGGGTGTCGCAGTCAAAGTGGTCATAAATATCTGCAAGAAACTGTGTCTAAGAAACATAGCCTACATGTTCCTTTCTATGCCACTTCCACCATTGCCAACATTCTGGATCCAAATGGAGGATACCATAAGGAAGTTTGGCTAAATCATTAGTAATACCATGCAAAGAGAATACATGTTCCATTTGAGTGACCCACCCTATGGAATTTGAGCCATCAAATTTGTTCACCTCAATTATGGGAAGGCATAGGTCTCGAGGAAGGTGGGTGGAATGAGGAACTTAGAAATGAGAAGAGTCAGTGTCTTCATGATAGGAAAGTTGTTTATAAGAGGTAGGGTTCAGGGAGCAGCCCATCAATTGGTCGAGTGTGTCTTTGATGTCTTTGATGTTGGCACATTGGTCCTGGAGTATATGAAGAGAGGAATTGAGCTTGCTAATGTTGGAATTGAGAGTCTTGATGTCCTCCTTATTTTCGATGGTAATCAAGGTACTAAATTCTTAAGCGTGGGTGGTTTCCATTTGGGTAGAGACAAAAAAGAGCAAGCAGGTTCGCACTGGAATAAATTACAAGTGACGATGATCATGGCAGATGGTGCAAATAGAGTAATCAAATGGGATAGGTGTAAAATAAGGGTGTCGGGAAGGATGGGTGGGACCACAAAGAAAAATGATAGCAAGTGATAGGTACCACGACAATCAGGGCGAAGAGAAGAATCTAATGGGATAGGTCCTGAATAAGGTAGTTGGCATGACCATTATACTCTTTTTTTAAAACTTATATAGAGTTATACTCTGGCCTGAAGAATACTACAGTGGCGTATGGCCCAAATTGTTTACAGGAAAAATTATGTAGTAATTTCACAACCAGAATGCAGGAGGCAAGGTTGCACGACAATATATCTCATATGTTCCTTTTTTGTTTTGTTTCTTTCCCAAGGGTTAGGGTTTACAAGGTTTCTCCTTATTCTATAGCTCTTTGATATACATGTGGGGTCAAATACTAGTACTCGACCCAATATATCAGGGCACCAACTAAGGAGGATCGACCATACCTTAGTCATACTACCCGATTACCAAGGTACTAGAGAGTATCTTCCCAAGTGTTGTTCTCCATGTCACTATAGAAGTTAGGCGATCGATCAACTGATCTAGGGATAGTTTCAGAAAACCTAGGGGGCTTCCAATATACCTACTCATACGTGGGAGTGATGATCGTGTAAATATTATGTCTGATGCGATACTACTCGTAGGGTACCAACAAGGGTTACAAAGGTTTACAACAAGGTGAAACATTTTTTTCTAGAAAACCCCGTGAAACTGACTGTATTTATTGCATGTAGTCTTCACCACGGCAGTTTTACCTGTTGAGTGACATATCGAGTTGTGCTTTAAAGACGTTGATAGTACACATCTCTACCATGGAAAAAACATTCCCACAATTTCTGCAAAGGAAAGTGCTATGATATCATTTGTAAGGTACCAAATGTAATGTAATATGCAAAAATAGAAATATTTAGCAAAATACCAATGAAACAACAAAATATTGAGAATAGTAACACCAACAATAATACCTTTATTGGTAGAAAAGGTGAAATCATGTAGGTGGGTAACACTTTCATGAAAAATTGATCTTCAAAAATCCGAAAAACATTGTTTCGGCCAAAAGGTATTTTTTTCGACCGAACACTGGAACGTCAAATTGAACGGTACAGTGACGACACCCTCGTTTTTCATGTAGAAATTTAGTCAGACAGATTTTTTCCATCTGACAATATGTTTTTGGCCGAAAGATACTCAGGTCAAAAAATTATTTCGGCCGAAAGAACTGTTTGTCCGAACTATTCTTTCGACGAAAAGAAGTTTTCGACCGAAAAACTGATTATATATTACCCACACAACGTTATTGTAACATTTTTCCCACCTCTTCCCGAGTGAATGATTGTGAGTGATTGTGAGTAGTCTTTGTGTTGGCGCAGAGGGTGTGTTGGCAGACTCGGTCATTGTGTTGGCACAGAGGCTGTGTTGGCGGGCTCAGTCGTTGTGTTGGCGGGCTCAGTCGTTGTGTTGGTGGGCGGTCAGGTTGTTTTCTTAGCGGTCTGAGCTAGAGGTAAGTTGTTTAATTTAGTTATGATTGTGGTATGTTATGATTATGATTTTTTTGTTTAGATTATGATTATGTTACAGTGTTTAGATTTCTGTAATTCTGTGTTTTTATAATGTTGTTTCTTAATCATAATTATGTTGTTTTTATAATTCTGTAATGTTGTTTCTTAATTTAGTACCTGAGTCTAGCCAAGTCCCCACGGAAAACAGTCACCCCTAGAGACTCTTCAGTCATACTCTCCATTCAACAGACTCAGAAACTCTCCATATCATTCATAGAGTATTTTTTTCTCTTTGGCAGAGTCTTCCCGGTTTATAGGCCAAACCAGTCTTAAAAGAGTCTGAGTCTTCCAAGATTAATTTGTAGTATAAGAAGACAAAAATATTAAAAATAGTGTTAAAATCACAAATGAAGAAACGAGAACCAAGCCCGCTATATGAATCCAGAATATTCAACTATAAGAAAAAAACCTATGTATTTAAGCCTGCATTCAACTATAAGCAAAAACTTGTTAACCATTAGGAAAGAAGTTTATTTAAGGAAAAACCAGTTAACCCGTTAACCATTAGGAAAGCAGTCTATTTAACCTGTTAACCATTAGGAAAGAAGTCTATTTATGCAAAAACATGTTAAGAAGTCTATTTAACTTGTTAACCATTAGGAAATAAGTCTATTTAAGTAAAAAACTGCTAAGCAGTCTATTTAACCTGCTAACCATTAGGAAAGCAGTATATTTAAGCAAAAACTTGTTAAGCAGTCTATTTAACCTCTTAACCATTAGGAAAGCAGTCTATTTAAGTAGTCAATTAGGAAAGCAGACTATTTAACCTGTTAACCATTAGGAAAGCAGATTATTTAAGAAAAAACATGTTAACCGTTAGGAAAGCAGTCTATTTAAGCAGTCTGTTAACCTGTGTATAGAAGGAAAAAATAGTCTATTTAAGCATGCATTATTGTACCATTAGGAAATCACATAACAGAGTTTTAGATGATGTTCTACTTCTATGTTAATCTGTTCATTTTGTGTGATACTGCTTGGCCACAGGGTTGGGCCCTCAGGGCCAAGTCACAGTCCACTGGACTGTGACTTGGCCGCGGGAGCCAGCCCTGTGGCCAAGAAGTGGGCACGCCAAGGATGAATAGTGTGCCCAAAACCTTTAAATTTCTTTTTTATTTATAATTTATTTTTAACTGTAATTTTTAAGTTTAAAATTTAATTTATATGCAGTCTATAATTTTAATTGTAATTTTTAATTTCGATTGTAATTTTTAATTTCGATTGTAATTTTTAATTTCAATTGTAATTTTTAATATTTTAATTTCATTTTAATTTAAATTTTAAATTATATGGCTAGCCAAGCCGTTGGCACGCCAACGGCTTGGCCACAGGGATGGGCCCCTGCGTCCAAGTCACAGTCCATTGTGGGCTGGACCTGCGGCCAAGTCATAGTTCAGTGGACTGTGACTTGGCCGCAGGTCCAGCCCTGTGGCCAAGCCGTGGGCATGCCAAGGTTGAATAGTGTGATGGTGTACACCCTAGTAAACCGATTTAATAACAAAATTATTCAAATGTCATTTGGGTTGTGTGTTGTCCTAAAACTAGGCAGAAATGATAGGTGACCAAGGCCATTTTGTGTCTAGCTTATTTTGAAATGTGAGAAATGTTTTCAAATCTTGATATCACCTCTCAAAATTAATTGTGCCTTGTGTATTAGCAGTTTTCCACTTAACCTAACTAATTTGAAATGTTTCAACTAATTTCTTAATTTATTATTAATCTACAATTAGTTGAACTAAATCAGCTAAAAATAGATATAGATATGAGTAACTGTTCGATCAGTTTTCGAACTATTTGATGAACTTGTGATTAGTTTGTGTAATTGTTCAAAATATTACATTCTGATTATAAAAAAGTTATAAAATTTTGTGCATAAATGTGTTATATAGTTTGGTACAGGTAGAAGAAATATTTATGTTTATTTCAAATTTGTTAATATTTGTACATTATGATTATAAGTGTTATAAAATTATGTGCATAAATGTGTTATATAGTTTGGTACAGGTAGAAGAAATCTTTATGTTTATATTTATGTTTATTTTCAATTTGTTAAAATTAGTATTCAGATTTTAGATTTGATATGTGCACATTTGTTTTTTTCCAGATAAAATTAAAAATAAAATAGGAAGACAATTTAAAAATTACATGTTTATATGATCAAATTATACGTGCACAAACAATAAATTTATAAACAATATGGAATTAATTGAAAATGGGAATTTGATATATGCATTAATACATAATTTATAAACAATATGGATTTAGTTAATTTGAAGTAGACATTTCACAACCAAATATTAAGTTTTTAAATTTCATAAACACATTTAACAATCAAATATTAAGAGTAAGCATTTAAGTGATTAGTCTATGCCTGAGAAGTCGGTCAGGAGCCAAATCTACTATCTTTCACTACGGTGTTAAAGACTTAGATTCAAATTCCCTGTTTTTCTGTGCATAGATAATTTCTTATTAAAATTGGTTGTGACTTGGCCGCGGGGGCGAGCCCTGTGGCGAAGCCATGGGTACACCCATGGCTTTGCCACATGGTTGGCCCCTCACGACCAAGTCACAATATGGATTTAGTTAATTTGATATATACATTTAACAATCAAATATTAAGTTTTTAAATTTGATATAGACATTTAACAATCAAAAAAATAGAGTAAGCATTTAAGTGATTAGTCTGTGCCTGAGCAGTCGGCCAGGAGACGAATCTACTATCTTTTACTCTGGTGTTAAAAACTTAGGTTTAAATTCCCTGATTTTTTGTGCATAGATAATCTCTTATTAAAATTGGCTATGAGTTGGTTGTGGGGGGCCAACCCTGGCAAGCTCCTCGCGGCCAACTCAGCCAATTTCATAAAAATTTCAAACTGTGGACAACTTTTATTTCAAATGTTTTGTATTTTATAAGAATTTCAAATCTTTAGGAATTCAATTTATAAATTTATTTTTACATATGTAATATTAGAGTATCATAAGTTTCTTACAATGCCTTGTTTACTGTTAAATTATATTAACTATTTCGTAAGTTATGTTGTTTTCAATCTTTTAAGTTGTGTTGTTTTCAATCTTTTTGCACTTGATGCTACAAAACATTGGTTGTAGGTTTTTAATAATGTGAATCTAGATTATAAAATGTATTCAAAATATTTTGATGATATAATATATCAAGGTTGTATGGTTTTAATAAAGTAAGTAGATTATAAAGTTTATTCAAAATATTGAGGATATTGAAGGAGTCCTACACATGAAATGATGTCCTTATTAGATGAGATTCTCATATTATAAATAAAATCCATGGAATCCCTTGATCTATAACACCTTGAATACCATTGCACCACTTCTCAACAAGTGAACGCATATGGTATGTTTGTTGCATGTACAAGGATAAAATTCCCTCAATCCCTTAGACACCTTGCATTTACGAATGTCAATTTTCCCAAGGAGACAATTTCTTGTATTGTTGATGCAAGGAAAATAACATGGAATGTATTTCATCCAACCAAACTACTTTGGGCATGGATGGCCCTATTGTAATGACCCCATCATTACAGATACAAGCGAACAAGNCTGTAATCCAGTGCATAGAATGCACTTCTAAATTCTGTGGAATTTGGACAGAGTTGTGCCAGGAGGGCGCACCAGAGGAATTATTAGACCCAGGGAGAAGCCTCAAGGTTGTTGAACACCTTGGAGGTAAGACTGTGCAAAGGAAGGCACAGAGAAAACATATTTTTTTAGAATTCTGTGAGACTCTGCCAAGAGGGCATTGAGAAAATGCACAGGATGCATTGAGGAGAACTCTATTTCGAGTTCGGCAAGAAGACAGAGTCACTGAGGATTTTGAAGAAATCTTCTAGGAGGGCATTGAGTTGGTGCAAGTGTTCACAGAAGGAACTCTTTCGAGTTATGAGATAAGAGAAGTTTCACAAAAAGACACTCACAGGGTTACTGAACACCTTGTAGTCTCAACAAAGTGTGCTTGAGAAGGAATTTGTAGAAGAGGGAACTTCCATCCCTTCAAAGAGAGAAAGGAACAGAGACACTTTGAGGTCAGAGCCACAGATAATCTCAGAGAAGATAGCACAATTACGTGCAAGGACCATGCAAGGAATTGTAGAGGCCAAGAAAACCCTTTGGAGGGTTCGGAGTTTGAGGAGCTCAGGAGGGACAACGTTCCTAGAATGCAGGCAAGTTCATCAATGTCAAATCGAGCTCGTAGAGGAAGCAAAGGCCGAGGCCTTTGAAACTTTGAAAATATTCCAAGGGGAAGGAAGAAGGGCATTCTCAACGTAGAGCACAACTATCGTTAGATCAGCTGGAGAGGAGAGATCTGGGCCGTCAGATCTAGTGCAAAGAACTAATAGTCATCTGATCTGGAGGAAGGCGCATGGAGTTTAACCTCTGGGAGGTCGTGTAGGAGAGCAGCTGAAACAGACGGTGGAGACACTTCGTGGAGAAGTGAAAAATCCCATGGGCCGTTGGATCTCGTAGAGCAGCAAGGGGATTAAGGACGAGTATCTTCCAATACTCTAAATCTCAGAAAGGATAGCGACCGTCAGATCCAGATCAATGAAAGTCATTGATCTCATACAAGAAATCCCATATCAGAGTTTGGGGTTTGGAGCGGCAAGTGATTTTGGAGTCGCTACATCGTGAACTCCCGATTCACGAAACTCCGAAAAGGCCAGGACCATTGGATGGACGGGAGTTGCAAGTTGGTTAGAGGCCAGAGAAATCCATCACCTAGGATTAGAGGGTCAATATGAGTCGTTGATCTCGTTTCACCCCACGTCATTGGATCATTTCGCAAATTCGGGGTTTGTGAGTTTGGAGGGCAGACCAAATTCTTGGTTTCTCCAAGTCCCGGGTCGCGAGGAGTAGGGAAGGAGATCCAGATCATTGGATCCAAGCCATGGGAGAACCGTTGGATCAGAACCTCTGCGTGGTATCACATATCGGGGGTTCAAAGGTTGAAAGAATTTCTTTTCAACTGCAGAAGTCGCAAAGTGTCGAGCGCCAAGGGCTCGTACGAACACGTGGTACATCCATTAGGTGGGGACCGTTTGGTTGACAAGTGGCACAAACATACAATGCACAGAAAAGGCAGAAGTAGGTGACAGGTGGCATACACGCGTCACCTTGGAAGGAGTCAACCCATCGCTGACTTATTGTGCTTCGAGGTTTCACAAAGGAGGAGCACAAGGGCTCAACACTCCAACTCGCGAAGTTGTGAGTTGCAAGTAGTGCTAGTGTTTAGCCTAGCCTACGGTTATATGTAGCATGCACTAGTGAGGAGGGAGCCATACCCGTATCGGGTTTCAGGTATCGGCGTTTCGAGAAAGAGGAGTTGATAGCCTTGACTCTCCAACTCGTGAGTTGCAAAAGGTGCTTGCGCTAAGGCCAGGTTGTGGTCACATGGTGATGTAAGGCTCACACCTAGTGTTAAGTTGCGCAGGGTGGGTTTTCATGAAGGACCTATGGATCGGATTCGTGAGGTTCCAAAAGAGACTCGAGGGAGCCTCTTCGGCTCGAGGAGAATTTAGATCGATCCTGAGTGGACCCTGTCGAGGCGTGGAGGTGGCGGTCTGCGTCAGTTGTGGTATCAGAACCTAATTTTGTCTGTATATTTCAGGCAGAGTGAGCTAGAGGAAAAAGAGTAGTCTGATATGCGTCAGTTGTGGTATCAGAGCAAGACTTCGTTTGTATATTTTAGGTGAAGAGGATTGAAGAGGGCGAGCAACAAACAGTAGATTTGCCAGGAGGGAAGATTTAAAATGAAGATGGCTATTGAAGGCCATAAGCGTGGTCAAAGAGAGGACCTCCAGCAGATGAAGAACAAGGCTAAGATGTATGAAGAGCTCGCCGAGATAAGAGCTAGGATGGAGGAGCTTGCATTTCAAATGCAACAGGATGCAAAGACACATTGGGTGTATGAATGGCCTCTGAGGTGGAAAGCAAAGTGGCCAATCATGAAATTGTTGGCCAAAGGAAAATGAAGGATATTGAAGGAATGGTTGAGGTATGTGGAAATCCTCAGAGATGAAGAGGAGATGGTTCATGTGTGTGAACCAAAGACTGGGAGAAATCTCAGTGACATTGAGGATGAACTGAGATCACTGGATGATATCAAAGACTGCCAAGAAGGCAGGACAGAAAACTCATGTTGCCAGGAGGGTAATGAGATGAGATCATTGGAGGATGTCATAGACTGTCAGGAGGGTAGGAAAGAAATCCCAAATTGCCAAGTGGGAAAGGGAAAAAATATGATCTTAGAGGTGAGTTCATATCAGCGTGGAGAGATGATGGAGAAGGAGGATCAGAAATGTCTTTTGGTCATTGCAGGAATTGAGATATTCCTGCCACTTAGCCCAGTTGAGGTGAGAGCTTGTGTTGCAGAGGCAGCAACAGCGGAAGGACAACCAGTTGTGACTATCAAAGAGATGGATCAGATGTCAGAAGTTGCCCAAGGAGAAGAAGAGGAACACACAGTTGACATGCTCACTCCTTGGGAGATGGAGCTAGAAATGTTGGAGGATTCGTTGAACCATCCAGAGCCAATAGATGACTCCCATAAGCAGACAGTCATGCAGATGTTAGCAGAGGATAATTTTGAAGAATCGCTCAGAAATTTCAGCCAAGGAGCTGAACAGATGATAACTGCAATGTTGAGGCATGCAGCAGAAGATGAAGGAGAATCCCAGTCTGAGGAGCAGCTGGAGGAAGCTGAAATTCAACCATCACAAGGGGAAATGGCAGAAGAAAGTGTGTCAAAGCAGGTGACTGAACAATAGGTCAGTCAAGAGGATAAGACAGAAGAGATGAATTTTTCAACAGGGTGGCAAGTTGAGGCCACAGAGGAAGAAGATAACACGGGGGATCGGGATGATCTACCCATTTGCAGAGAAGAAGTGCAGCGAAGAAGGCTGCAAAAGGAGAGCCAGCCATGGGAAAAGTTGGACGAGGATATTGAGGAGATTAGAAGGCTGATGTCGAGGTCAACAATAGAAACTGCCAGTGAGGATAAGTTGAGCAGGAGGATACCTTCCATAGCAGCAGGGAAGATGCAGCAGCAACAACGAAGTGATGGAGCGGATGGACAGCTCCAAAGAACTGTTTGAGATCTAGGTGGATTTCAACAGCGATGTTGGGAAGCTCATGAGCAAGAGCTCATGAATTTCTCACATCAGAGGAGTATGATGCAGGAGCATCGCTCCAAGCCAGCTACGCACCAGCCATCCAGCACATCAAAGCATGCATTCAATAGAAGGAGAGAGGCGTAGCCCTCTCGTTTTTCAAAATTTGAAAATTGTATTAAATGTTGTAAGGCTGGTAGAGACAAAAGCCATGCATGTGCACAACCTTTATATAAAGGTTGCCTTAAATGGTTTTAAGGCTGAGATCTAGATCTGATTCGAACTAGACATCCATTCAATGTAATTGAATGTAAATTAATGAGAGTTGGTGAGATGGAGGGAAGAGCTCAAGGAGCCCCTTTTGTAAAAAGATCCTTTGTATCTGTAGGATTAGTCTGTAGAGAAGGGAGAGTAGAACAGAGAATAGGAGAGAGTGAAATAGAGGAAGGTGAGACTCTGTAGCAGTCCGAGCTTACCCATATTGTAAATGGACCTTCTGAGATTAATATAAAAGCAGTTTTTCCTGCATTCATGTTTGTGTATGGTTATGAGTTCATGGATGAATGATTTTGTGTGTGTATTCACTCTATGTTGTGAATGTGTGTTAGTTTTCATTTGTAGGTTACAAACATAAGTCATTTTATGTTGGGTTCTTTGATTCCAGGTCTGGTTCTTTGTGCCTTCATGCAAGAGGTTGCATGACAGAACACTGCAGGTTCTGTAAGCCAGTGCATAGAGTGCACTTTTGAATTCTGCGGAATTTAGACAGAGTTGTGCCAGGAGGGCACACCAGAGGAAGTATTAGACCCGGGGAGAAGCCTCATGGTTGTTGAACACCTTGTACGTAATACTGTGCAAAGGAAGGCACAAAGAAAACAGAATTTCTGAGAATTCTGTGAGACTCTGCCAAGAGGGCATTGAGAAAATGCACAGGATGCATTGAGGAGAACTCTATTTTGAGTTCAGAAAGAATATAGAGTCAATGAGGATTCTGGAGAACTCTACCAGGAGGGCATTGAGTTGGTGTAAGTGTGCACATAAGAAACTCTTTCAAGTTTTGAGATAAGAGAAGTGTCACAGAAAGACACTCACAGGGTTACTGAACACCCTATAGGCTCAGCAAAGCGTGCTTGAGAAGGAAGTTGCAAAAGAGGGAAATTACATCCCTTCAAGGAGAGAAAGGAACAGATACACTTTGAGGTCAGAGCCACAGATAATCTCAGAGAAGATAGCACAATTGCGTGTAATGACCCTGCAAGGAATTGCAGAGGAAAAGAAAACCCTTTGGAGGGTTCAGAGTTTGAGGAGCTAAGGAGGGACAACATTGCTAGAATGCAGGTGAGTTCATCAAAGTCAGATCGAGCTCGTAGAGGAAGCAAAGGCCGAGGCCTTTGAAACTTTGAAAATATTCCAAGGGAAAGGAAGAAGGGCATGCTCAACATAGAGCACAACTGTTGGTAGATCAGCTGGAGAGGCGGGATCTGGGCCGTCAGATCTAGTGCAAAGAACTGATATTCATCAGATCTGGAGGAAGGCGCACAAAGTTTAACCTCTGGGAGGTCGCGCAAGAGAGCTGCTGAAATGAACGATGGAGACACTTCGTGGAGAAGTGTGAAATCCCATGGGGCATTGGATCTCACAGAGTAGCGAGGGGATTAAGGCCAAGTATATTCCAATACTCTAAATCTCAGAAAGGATAGAGACTGTCAGATCCAGATCAATGGAAGTCGTTGATCTCATACAAGAAATCACGTATCGGAGTTCGGGGTTTGGAGCGGCAAGTGATTTTGGATTCGTTGCATCGTGAACTCCTGGTTCAAAAAACTCCAAAAAAGCCAAGACCATTGGATCGACAGGAGTTTCAAGGTGGTTAGAGACCAAAGAAACCCATCACCCAGGATTCGAGGGTCAATATGAGCCATTGATCTCATTTCACCCCACGTCATTGGATCATTTCATGAATTTGGGGTTCGTGGGTTTGGAGGGCAGACCAAATTCTTGGTTTCTCCAAGTCCCGAGTTGCGAGGAGCAGGGAAGGAGATCCAGACCATTGGATCCAAGCCATGGGAGAACCGTTAGATCATAACCTTTACGTGGTATTGCGTATCAAGGGTTCAAAGGTTGAAATAATTTATTTTCGACTGCAAAAGTCGCAAAGTGCCGAGTGCCAAGGGCTCGTGCGAACAGGTAGTACATCTGTTAGGTGGGGACCACGTGGTTGACAGGTCACACAAACATACAACACATAGAAAAGGCGGAAGTAAGCAATAGGTGGCGTACACGCGTCACCTTGAAAGGATTCAACCCATTGTTGAATTATCATGCTTCAAGGTTTCGCAAAGGAGGAGCACGAGGGCTCAACACTCCAACTCGTGAATTCGCAAGTTACGAGTAGTGCTAGTGTTTGGCCTACCCTACAGTTATATGTAGCAGGTGCTAGTGAGGAGGGTTCCATACCTGTATTAGGTTTCGGGTATCGGTGTTTGGAGAAAGAGGAGTTGAGAGCCTTGACTCTACAACTCGCAAGTTGCAAAAGGCACTTGCACTAAGGCCAGGTTGTGGTCGCATGGTGATGTAAGGCTTGCGCCTGGTGTTATGTTGTGCAGGGTGGGTTTTCATGAAGGACCTATGGATCAAATTCGTGAGGTTCCAAAAGGGACTCGAGGGAGCCACTTTAGCTCCAGGAGCATTTAGATCGATTCTAAGTGGACCCTACCGAGGCGTGGAGGTGGGGTCTACATCAGCGTTCCACCCATGCACCAAAAGCAACTTACAACGCTCGAAAACACTCACACAAAATGCATCGACTCTGGCCAATTTCTTGTTCATCACTATCCAATAGGGTGCACCATGATCCCCTCATCAGGAATCATGTCATCCCTAGGTGATAGATGTGTCAATAAAATTGGCACCACACATCTTATCTAGACTAAGGACTCTAGATAACTCCGACGCACTAGGAGCAAAAAACTAAAAATAAGGTTACACACATACCCCAAGCAACGGGTCGCCCAGACACAAGATGACTACAATCAAGGAAAGGTGCGAGCTTAAACACGACGTCATCAACAAACCAACCCCTTTTTCAAGTCTAAACTGTTCAATACTTACAATCTAAATTAGCGTTAAATACAAATCTAATTTGACCAGTCTAAAATACAAATAGTCAGTGATTTACAAACCTAACTTAACATGAAATACTAATTTAATTTAGAGAGTCTAATTTACCAAATTAAACAATAACTATATATCGAATTAACTTAATCACATATCTAAATTAGCAAGTCTAAATGACTACTAGTCAATAATGTGCAAGGCTAAATAAACCTTAAGTGCAATCTAATTCGCAAGTCTAAATGACAATTTAGACAACAATTACAAATCAATCTACCATTAATACAATCTAACTCAGCAACTAACAATTGTATAACACATTAACAACAAGAAAAGTTGTACATTACAAGCTATAAATGCCATATAATTCAAGCTACATGTTACAAGAAAAGTCACTATACATTCAATGAGAATTAATGCCATATACATTCAATGAGATTTACTACCATATGCATTCAATGACATTTAATGCCAAATTCATCTAATGATATTTAATTGCTATATGTCTGATCATATTTAATGTCATTCAGAGATTCAATGCACTTGATGCCATTGCTAAACGATATCCTACAACCATAATTATCATTGCTAATTAAAAATAGATGGAAGTTTTCGAGAACCATAATGCCAATTATTAATGCTGACAGGAAAAAGTAAAAACAAAACTCAGGGGTAAGAACGCTGAAGCAATTAGTTAGTTGTCTAGTACAAATTTCTAAATTCATTGTCATCAACGTGGAATCAATAAGTGGGTTGTCTAACATACAAGGAAGATATCGTTGTCTGAAAATATATGATTTTTAAGTGAAAACAGAAACAAGAGTTTAACCGAAAAATTGACATTGTTCACTGTCTAATTATTGATTTAATCAAATATAAATTCTAGCTAATTGTTGTCATGTGGTTAGCAGTTGTAAATTCATGATTATTTCCCATGCCACAATTCACTACCCACCAACAACGCTACCTAAAACCCAATCGCTATCCAATGCTATCAGTAGTTACAGCCATACATGTTCTCAAAATGAAAAGGTAATTATAATCCAACGTGTAATTAAGTTGGTGTCCCGTTGAAGGAAAATGAAACTAAATCCAATTTCCGACATGTCAATGTAAAATCATAGTCAAGGGGGTAAAATCGCAGTCTTTGTAAGTAACTGTAAAATCGTAGGCTTGGTAAGTAAATGCAAAATCGCAGGCTTGGTAAGTAAATGTAAAATTGCAGTCTTGGTGAGTAAATGTAAAATCGCAGTCTATGTAAGTAAATGTAAAATCATAGTCAATGTAAGTAAATGTAAAATCGCATTCAAGTAAAAAAAACATAGAGCGATAAGTCCAAGCAATGAAAACGCCTTCATGGTAGCAAAATGTTGAGAATAAAGGCCAACTAGATGTAGGAAGAAGCCCAGAAAAATCTCCCTCACACAGATTAACATGCAAACAAAATCGTCATCCCAACAACGCAGTCTCAATCGACTTCACACATTATAGTGAAGAGGTAAAACCCAAGTAGAGAATATTTCCATTAAAAAAACACAGCATAGAGTTAATTAGTCGGGGAGGTAATACAACGCAGAGCTAAAATTTTTAGCAACATTTAAAAAAAACGCAGAGTTAAGTCGTAGAGAAAGGCAGACCAGAAGTAAGGAAAAACACGCAAAATATTGCTTGGAGAAGCATTAGAACTCAGCCTTGAATGATTACCAGGGAGGGCATTAAACGCAAGGATCAATGCAAGGGTCATAAGCGGTTCGTTGCGGGAAGAAAAAACATCGCAGGTGCAAGACAGTTACTCAACCAGGAACAATCAACAGGGTTAGAAGGCTGGGCAGAAACATCCTTCGCTCATCATCCACACACAGAAAATCAAGGCATTTGGATCTATAGGTCTATTAACATCGAAGTGACGATCGTCGATCCGGCTCTTGGCCAACTGCTCAGGCGTAGACTGATGAGCTAGGGACGAAGGCGAAGAAAAAGCGCAAACTCATCACAAAGCAATAAAACCATAGGACGGTCACAATATGCAAGGAATCGAAAGCCAAGGGAATCAATCAACAACGAGCTTAAGGTTGTGGGGGAGATTCAGTTATCAATTAAAATGATGGGTCAATAATTTTCTTTACCCAATTAAATTACAGAACCAAAATCGTAAAGTATACTAATAGTCTACCATGTAGAAATAAAGAAAGTGTACCATAGCCCAAGTCACATGCTCTGAGTTGTTTTCTCGCGCGCTCCGTGCAGCTCCCACTTGCCGACCGATGAGACTTCATCGGTACCTCCCAGCCAACGCTAGGGGTACTCTTCTTCCCCCTTATCCCCCCAAGCCGCAAAGGGGCCATTCACACTAAAACAAAGAGAATCTAGCTCCCAACTCGCCTCACAAGGTCAAGCTACCACTCCTCATCGTGTTGGGTATACCAACTCGCACAAGCTAAGTCAGTTAAGTCTAAAATTTTGTAGTGTAATGTTACGCGTAACAGAAAATATCCATCATCCTTCTCCTCCCTCCATTATATAGAGTTCCCAATTCCTTTACTTTCCCAAATTCCCATTTAATTTATTTTTCAACAATTTAATTCATAAAATCCTCCCCGTACATGTGTCACCCATCCCCTTCATTGCACCATAAATTAATTTCATTAATTAATTAATTATTCCTATTTCCCTCACCCACCTAAAGGNGACTTCCCCCCTTACTAATTTACTAGTTGAGTTTAATTTAGAAAGTTCTTAAATTCTAGATACCTTACTAAGTTAGACTTTCTGTTTTTTCCTTGTGTATCCCCTTTCTTTTTATGTTTCCCACTTTTTCCTAGTTTCCTAATTCTTTTAGATTCCCCTCTTTCCCTTTTATTTAAAACTCAAATTGGCATGTGTATAAAATTAACTTTTTCCCCTTTTCCTTTTTAATTAAAAAAAAAATTATTAAAATAGTGACAAAACTTCATTTCCCTTTTTCCCCCTTTTAAATTTTTATCCCTAAAAGAATTGTTTTTTATAAATTAAAAGAATTATTTACCCACTTCTCGGCACATGATTAAAGATTATTATCATTATTATTTATTTATTTTTATTTTTATTCTTATATAAATAGATAAAAAAAAATTATCACAAGTATCACTTAGACCTAGACTTTATTGTCCTAGGTTGGGCGAAATTTTATTAGGGGAAATGTTTTAAATATCTATTATCATGTTATTCATCCTAAGGCCATATAGGTTTATCCATTTATTAATTAACAATGTGGCATGCCCTTCAGGACGCACTAGGTGATCCAAGGATGCCACTCGCCTCATTTTTTTCCCTTGCGCGACGTGCCCTTCAGGACGCACTATGTGCTCCAAGGGTGCCACTCGCCTCTTGACTAACTTGGTAGATATCAAAAACCCCTAGAGTCAATACTCCGCTAGGTGATCTTGTGGGAGACTAAGGGCCTCTAAGGAATAAGGCCCCTACCTTATTGCGCACCCCTTATAATCATCATGAGTGACTGTCACAGTCAGCCCTCACGGCATCATGGGTCTTCTTGAACTAGGTAATCGTTAACCTACAGTTTGAGCCATGGCGGGAGTGCTAGTAGGATGTGGTAGGGTTTTTGTCCACACCTCTCCCTCAATGTCTTTGATAGTCATGCGTGACCCTTCTACTCCACATGTAATTCTAGTTGGCAAGCTATCATCAACCTGCATCATCAAGGAATCATGTCAGCTATAGTATCCATAATCATATCATATAATCAGATGCAAAAATTTCATATATACAACAATCAAACCCCAAATAGACCACTCCCCGACTCGATCCAGAGTCCAAGGGGTTTCATCGATGCCTCAGCATCCTCGAGGCCCAAAATTCTGCACACTCAAGAAAACCGAGTCAACGACACCTGTCTATGTCAATACATCAAAATAACATGTCATCAATTCATAATGCCTTATAATCATAATCAAATGCCCAATAGTATAATAATCTGGATCACTTGCAAGCAAGTGTCCTCAAAGAATAAGTTCGCTCAGTGCACGTAAGAGCGGGATGTTACATACACCCCTCTTGGTCTAAAATTCATACCAAAGTTTCATAGTATATAAGTGTCGAAATAATGTGTATCACCATAACATAAGTCTATCTATCAAACAAAAATGGAAACTACTGGCGTATATCATATGCATCCTCCCATGTCGTCGAGTGCGGACTATAGTTGTCCCACTAGAACTTGACCTGATCTACTATTCGACACCGTAGTTGTCAAATGCAATGATCTGGTATGAAAATCGGCTCATCCGTGAGTGCCCCCTCGTTCAATACCTGCAAGGAACTCATGTCAATAACATGTGTAGGATCACTAATATAATGTCTCAAAACAAATACATGAAAAACATCGTGCATACGCCTCAAAGAATCAGGCAAGGCTAGTCGATAGGCCACGGGCCCCTTTCTTTCCACTATCACGAAAGGTCCCATAAACCTTGGTGATATTTTATCTCCCCTTCCAAACTTGATCGAACTCTTATGCGGTTTTACCTGCAAGAAGACTCGATCACCAACTTCGTAACTATGGTCGACACGGTGCGCATCGGCATAACTCTTTTGTTGATCCTAAGCTTCTTTAATCCTTTGTCTTATCNCAAATACATGAAAAACATCGTGCATACGCCTCAAAGAATCAGGCAAGGCTAGTCGATAGGCCACGGGCCCCTTTCTTTCCACTATCACGAAAGGTCCCATAAACCTTGGTGATATTTTATCTCCCCTTCCAAACTTGATCGAACTCTTATGCGGTTTTACCTGCAAGAAGACTCGATCACCAACTTCGTAACTATGGTCGACACGGTGCGCATCGGCATAACTCTTTTGTTGATCCTAAGCTTCTTTAATCCTTTGTCTTATCNGCATTTTCTCTTCCATTTATTGGATCACTTATGGTCCCACCAAGACCCTATCCTCAATACGATCCCAACTCAAAGGCGTCTGACATGGTCACCCATATAGGAACTCGAAAGGCACCATCTTAATGGTGCTTTGGTAACTGTTGTTATAAGCAAATTCTACCAGTGGCAAGAATTCTTCCCAACGCTTTTGTTGGTCCATCATGTACATGCGCAACATGTCCTCCAAGGTCTGGTTCATTCATTCGGTATTCACGTCAGTCTCCGGGTGATACGCAGTACTAAATTTAAGATGGGTTCCTGAGGCCTCTTGGAAACTAGTCCAAAATCGTCCAGTAAACATTGATCCTCAATCGGATATAATCGTCTTAGGCACGCCATGCAACCTTACAATCTCACTGATGAAAACTCTAGCTATGTCAGGTCACTGATACGTCGTACACATAGGATTAAAATGACCACTCTTCATCAGAGTCTAGACTACTACGAAAATTGAGTCGTGTCTCCTTGTCATCAGTGGAAATCCAACAATAAAATCCATCGAAATGACCTCCCATTTCAATTCCGGAATAGCGTGTGGCTGTAGTAATCATGTTAGATGTCTATGTTCATCCTTTACCTGCTAACATTCTAGGCATCTGGCCACATAGTTGACTATGGTTTCCTTCATTCCTTTCCAGAATAATAAGGGTTTAAGGTCTTCCCTCAACTTTGTGACTCCTGGTTGAGCCATGTATACTGCTCTATGAGCCTTGTTTAGGATCAAGCTCCTCAACTCATTGTTCGGTGGTACGTAAATTCGATTTTTAAAACTCAATAATCCATTGTCATCAAATGTAAATCCTTCAAATCTTGGTACCATCATTATGTTTTGTCCGATAAAATCCTTGACCTATTTGTACCAGTCATTGTCACGTTGTAAATTTAGAATATTTTCACGTATATTCATCTGAAGAGGCAACACCAAAAATATGTGTGGTCTCCAACTCAATGCATCGGCCACTCAGTTCACAGTTCCTTTTATGTAAGAAATCTCAAAATCATACTCGCTAAGCAGTTCCGACCAACGTCGTTGTCGCGCGTTTAGGTCACTTTGGGTAAAGATGTGTTTTAGTCCACAGTGGTTCGTCCTTAGTTCAAATTTTCATCCAACTAGGTAGTGTCTCCAAACCTTCAAGGCATAAACAATGGATAACAACTCCAAATCGTGTGTCAGATAGTTCTCCTCATGCCTTCTCAGTTTCCTCGAGATGTAGGCGATCACTCGACCGTCTTGCATCAAGACTCCACCTAATCCTTCCTTGGATGCGTCAGTGCATACCAAGAAGTATGCATCCATGTCAGGCACCTTTAGTATTGGTGTTGTTTTCAACAGCTCTTTGAGCCTCCCAAATGCGTCCGTGCATTTTTCAGTCCAAGCAAACTTCTTGTTCTTCTTTTGCAATTTCGTGATCAGATTTGCTATCTTCAAAAATCCCTCAATGAACCATCAATAGTATCCTATTAAACCCATGAAGCTACGCACTTCTGGGACATTCATCGGTGTAGGCCATTCCATAATAGCCTCGACCTTTGTTGGATCCACGGCAATACCTTCGTCGGAGATGACATGCTCTAAGTAGTGAATCTTTTATTGATAAAATGAGCATTTGGACAACTTCCCATACAATTTGTGCTTTTGCAGACACTATAGTACCAAGCGCAAGTGATCATCATGCTCCTCCATCGTTCGAGAGTAAATCAAAATATTGTCAATGAATACTTGGACGAACTTGTCCAAGTACTCGAGGAACACCCCGTTCATCAAACTCATAAATACCCCTGGGGTATTTGTTAGTCCAAATGGTAAAATAGTAAACTCGTAATGTTCAAACCTCGTCTTAAAGGTGGTCTTAGGGACGTCATCCTCCTTGATCCGTAACTGGTGATACCTTGATCATAAATTGATCTTGGAGAACATTGTCACCCCCTTCATTTGATCAAACAAATCATCATTCCTCAGCAAGAGATATTGATTCTTGATCGTTGCCTTGTTCAATTAACGGTAGTCAATGCAGAGCCTCCACGACCCATCCTTCTTTCGTATCAAAACAACAAGTGCACCCCACGATGACACACTTGGACGTATTAGTCCTAGGTCCAGCAAGTCCTTCAGTTTCATTCTCAACTCTTGTAACTCTGAGGTCGACATCCTATAAGGCATTCTTTCTATCAGTTCAGTCCCCGGTTTTAGGTCTATGGTAAACTCCAATTCCCTCTTCGGCGACATTCTAGGTAAATCCTCTGGAAAGACGTCTGCAAACTCTCCCACCACCGAAATGTGTTCTAGACCTTCTGCTAAACCTTTTTCATTTAATGCAAGGATCACATAAAGCTTACATCCCTTGTGCATGCTCTTTTGTAGCTGCAAGGAAGAGATGAACCTCAGGGAAACTCCCTGGTTCCATCCTACAATAATGCGTCTATGTCCCTCATCATCGACCAAGCTCAACCGTTTCTTCTTATAGTTGAGTATCGCCTCATGCAATTCCAACCAATCCATAATGATCATGACGTCATAATATCCTAATATCGTGACATACAGGTTGGCCCTGGTGACAAAATCTCCTAGGAAGAGGGTACAGCTCGTAACCTTTCCTCCAACCTTTTTTTTGTCTCCCGAAGCCATATCTACAAAGCTAAACTCATCTTGTTTGACTTCCTTTCCCAAATATCCCATGGTAGTGGGTCCAGCTGATCCAGACGTTCTAGTCCTCTCCACTGGGCAGTCGCACTGGTAGTATGGCTCCCCACATATCCAACACCCCTTATTTGGTCAAGTACTCCAAGTACCTGAAGTAGAATATGATGGCCCACCAGCCTGTAATCCTTGTCTTTTCTGTTGAATAGGCCTAAATTGTTGTTGTTGCGGTCGACTCTACTGCTAATGCAGTGGTCCTTGGTAAGGAGTCTGTTGTTGAGGCGTTGTCCACCGAGGTGTAGTGAAAGTGGATCCCCTCTGGAAGCCATGATATCCTGCCATATGTTTGGTTGGTGTCTAATGCTGCTACGCACCAGATGACACATGCCTTGTTCATCTCGCTAGAGTCATGCTCTGACCCCCGCTGATAAGCTCCTCCTCTACTATGAGGTATTTATGGACAACATCATGCAAGGTCGGAGGCATCAGAATCCTAACATTTTCACGTATGTTTCCATTAAGTCTAAACAAGAACCTGTTGACCTTAAGTTTCTCAGTATTAATATGCGGTGCATACCGAAGCAACTCCATAAAACGGGCCTCATACTCAGGCATTGTACGGTCGTCCTGTCATAAGGTGTTGAACTCATTGAGCTGACACTCAATGAATTCCTCTGATAGGTATCTCTCTCGGAACCATTCCTCGAACAGTTCTTGTTATCGCACAGTTTGTAGTTTAGGTTAAAGGCTAAAGGATAGAGCCCAAACTGGCGTAACAGGAACCTTCCCCACCCAATGTCACTTCAATGGGGAGGCTCTTTCTATTTAGTGAGGTTAACCCAAGGGAGACATCTCCGACAAACTTGGGTTTTGAAGAGGCTAAGGTATAAAGTCAAAGTCAAATTTTCCTCCTCATAGGTTACCACCAAGGTCAGAAAGTTCGGCTAATCAGCCAATAAATGAAGTGTATGCCCAGATGAAAACACTTGCTCAGAACAAGACAACAGCAGTACAATATATATGTGTAGGCTATAACTCAATGGGTTATTACTTCAAGTGACTATCTGACAATAGTAAATAAGCAATGTAAAATAATAGATATCAATGATGTCAACGTTTTATCAATATAACAATGTAGAGGTATTAATTCACCAATAACTATTGAGATGATGTGGCAAACAATGTATTTAATCAATCATTCATTCAATAAATGCCTTAAATAATCATCTAATTGCTTATAAAAAGATAAATGTTGTGTCAAGGAACCTAGGGTGACGTCATCTTTACTTAGGGTTAGCTTAGTTAGTTAGGGTTTCAATTTGTAAAAAGTTTTAAGAGTTTGTTTGTCACTTTCACTTCAACATTAGAGGTCAAGGATCAGTGCCTAGGGTTATGGAGTCAAAAGGGGAAGGACACAAAATTTGAAGGGGAAGAGATTCAAAGGACGGGAGGGAAAGGTTTCAAAGTGTTGCAATGGCAGGGCTTTGAAAACAGAACCCTAGGGGAGAGAGGCTCACTCCGGTGTTGCTTAAGCAAGGATTTGTGCTCTCTCCTCCTTCCCGACAAACGGCTAGCTCAAAGACAAGCAAAATCAAGACAAGAGAGTTTAAAGAGGGAGAGTGTTGCAAAGGCAAGGCTCTTTCATCAAACCCTAAAATAAAAACAGCCCTAGGTGTAGATAACCTAGGCCTGGGACGTCCTCTTTCTCTTGAAATTTAAAAGTATGGCTAGCTTAAGGGAGGAAGATAGAAGGTGTGTAGCAATGGCTAGGCTCTCTTCTTCTTCTTCAATGGCTTAAAAGGTTTTTCTATTAGGGGACATGAGACAACGACCTACTTGTGTGTTTTTCCCCTAGGGTTTTGATTCAACAATGTATATATAAATAGAATGCAAGAAATTAAACTACAACCATTCAATCAAGAAGTTTTGCAGAAAAATACTTACAAATCATCAAGAAAATAGCATGCAAACCCTAGTTGTATACCTTCCTTCAAGAAAAACACCATAAATTGCCAAAAATCTCTTCTCCAAGCAAGTGCGCCTTCCTCAAAATAACCAATAACCCTAGTAGGGTGCAAAAATCAAACCTCACTCTAAGAGTGACTGATGAGTTATGTCCAAATGAGGGAAAAACATCCTCAATATATAGTGTATCAATGACCTTAATTAATTTTAGGTCATAAAAATTAGCCTACAAGGATTTAAACCAAAATTATGTTGTTTTTACATTAAACTGTTAAATAAAACCCTAAATGAGAAATAAACAGGATGTCAAGCCCCTCTGAGGGAGATGTTGGCCCCTTTTAAGGAAAAATACAACACGGGATGACAAACGTTGGCCCTCCTTGGGCCTCCAAACTCTGCCACACGTGCCAAACTGCTCTGTCAGGATGCCATACACTGGAGGTGATGTCATGGCTCCTAGATGACATCCTGGGGCATCAAAGGGACATGTTCCACCTGCAGTGGTTCAACCCCCTTGGGCTAGGCTCAGCCAAAGCGTCATGGATGAAAGCATTCTCCTTCTTCTCTTGTGCAAAGGCTCGACCAATCATTGTCCTGTCTCTGCCCCTGATGGGGTCCCAGCAACCATCTGATGGGCTCTTCAGCCCCATGGGGGTCCGAACTAATCATCTCCCCATGTGTACCGGTCCACTTGGTACCTATCCGTCAGGCATGGTCCTACACATCAAAAAATTCGCCCTCCATGGGCTCATTAGTCACAGGGATCATAGCAATGTTAATCATGTTTCATCATTAAAATTATCAAACACATGCATAAAAACCCTGATATATCATTCGATAGCTCAAAGACATTACAAAGTCCTACAATACAAAGCTAAAGAAAAAACAAAACACCCTATTGGGCTAGCATCCATGAGAAAAGGAAAGTCTCCAAGGGGTATCATCCAAGCCATGTAAATAAATGTGATGTGGTCAAGGGATGTCTAGGATTAGGGTAGAGTGAGAATTAGGGCTGCAGGGTCCTACCTGTGGGTGCCTTTGTAGAAGGTGAGTTGTACCTGTCATGGATGCAATTTTTTCCAAGCCCTTTTGCCTTTTATTCTTATCTTATTTTGTTCTTTTCATTCTTTTTATCCAAGGACTAATCGGAGGACATTGCCTTGGCGTGGTGACCAAAGCTGATAGTGTTACCCACAAGTACCTTTATAGAAATGATAAGGTTGGCTCGTGATGAGACCCCCTTTCCCTTGGCCATGCAACCAAAGGTCAATACCCTGGAGTGGTAACCAGATGATAGCAATGTCATATTGCTAAGTACCCATGAACATAATAGGTTGGCTCGTGATGAGACCCCCTATCCTCGTAATTAGGTCTTGTTTGTTTATTTTTCTTGGGTCCCTATTGTTTCTTGTTGAGAGTCTTTTTATTTCCTTCTCAGGGATCCCTGGGAAAAGCATCTCTAGGTTCTATTCTTTGGCTTTTATCGTTTACCAGCTACTTTTACCTTCTGGGCCTTTAGCCCCTTCTTCCCACGAGATAATGATGCAACCCCACAGACATATCATCCTAATGTATAGATTAGGGGAGTGGGGCAGATGAGCGAGAGATAAGATAAAAAGTGACAATATGATGGGAGCAGATGATGGCTCTTCATAAATCCCCCTGGTGGAAAACCAAAACCTATGGATACAGGCTTGCTAAGGAAACCTGTCAATCCCCCCAACCATGGTCAAGTGGGTCAATGTAAGATCCAAGCAGTCGTCAGAAATAAAAGGAGTAAGATGCATATATCTAAAGGTTATAATGATAAAAAATGACACATACCACGATACCTGAACCAATTACCTCATGAAGAAAGAGCCTTCTCCGATACAGGACTAGATCGATGGTGATGGATGTTGCTACTGATGATAGGACAAGTCTGATGAAAGAGAAGAAAGATGGGCCCTTCAGGGCCATGCTCAGGTCAATCCTGCTCTCGATACTCCATGTCTAGGACCTGTGGGCCCCGAGACATGATATCCTAGCTATCCCTAGAAATCGGGGATAACAATTCCCATGACATGTCTTCGATGGCCATGTTTAGTTGCAGCAGGAGCATCTTCCACCATAGAAGAGCGCTCCCCTTCAGTTGAAAGACCACCATGTGGACCTTGAAGTACAAAGAACATCGCCATATTCTCCAACCATGCCTCAGTGGCTGTGTCTTCCGAGGCACCAAAGAAATCAAGAAATTTGATCTTCTCGAGTTCGCGGTGAATGCTACCAGTACCAACTGGAGTGTGTGGTGGACCCTCAGGGGGTGTCGGTGCCCTGGCTTCATCTCTGTCCAAACGTCTGATCAGTTCCTCAAACATCCGTTGAAAATACCTCATCATCCCAACCATGTCACCCACCACTATATTCTCCTACCCGACAACTTGTTCGTCTCCTTGGGGGTTGGACCCCTCAAGCGTGGATGCTATTGGAGGCGTCGTGCCTCCTCCCCTAGCACCATGTCATCTGCCTCCACGACGTCCTCTAACAATGATTACCTGCATGAATATAAGTCAAATTAATTAGCAACATTATAATCAAATCCCATATCAACGAAAACTGTAGTGATCCCAAGTCGCGGGTTGAACCCGCTTTGATGCCATGTTTAACGACCCCATCGTTACGGCTACAAGCAAAGAAAAAGTGAAAAAAAAAATTGTTTTTGGGCAAGAAGGAAATGAAAAAAACAGTTTAACCACACCACTAATGACGAATGCAAAAACGTAGTCCAGGAAATAGGAAAATATGACTCCATGTACTGGCACAAGGAAAACTGGGTGAAACATGTGTAGAACAACAAGGAGGAACGACTACCGGTGAAACATGCGTAGAACAACAAGGAGGAACGACTACCCATCCGACGCAAAAAAAACATGCCTATAAGCTAAGGGATAACATCCCCCTTCTGACACAACAGCCTTGACGAACAATACTAGAACCTCAAGGCGCTTAAACCAAACACATGACGGTGTTCCACCCATGCCCCAA
>SNQJ01S0076167.1:40733-52843 GCA_010110895.2 Picea sitchensis | reverse complement strand
GTAATGTTATTTTATTTATGTCGGCTTTAGGCCATTAGTTATAATTATACCTCCTAGTCTCCTATATATACCAAGGAGACATTTTCATTTTGAATCATCTTGTAATTGAAAATTTAAGTGGGGTAAAAGGAGGTTGCCCCCTCGAAGAGGCTTATTATCTGAAATTATCTCTTTTTCAAGGCGTTGAGTACTTTTCCTGAGGTTTTTCTATGCTATATTGATTTTTGGTTCTTAACATAAGAAGTCAAAGTCATCCAGGGTAAGGGTAGTTTTAAGCGTGGTCCAGGTAGCCTTATCTTTCTTTTGGGAGGAGGGTTTTGGTGGTGTCATCTTTCTTTTCATGGAGGGATCCTCCTCCTCTCTTGGTGGAGTCACTTCACCTCTATTTTGCTCCACTTCTGTACCGCCTAGCTCATTGCCATCACCTCCTTGTGTAGGTGAGATCAAAGCAGACTTCACGGATGTGCTAGGGAAATCTTCAACTTCATCATCCTTCTTAGTCCTTCTTGGCCCAGGTGTATCCAACATAGCTTTAGGGCTTTCCTCATCGGACATATCTGTCGGGTATGCTACAACAAGTAGTTCTGCTGACCATTCCTTGGTGATCTCCTCCAAGTCGTCCTCTGTCAGTTTGTAGTAGGATTGGAGCTGTTGTTTATGTTCATCACCACACACTGTAATGTAGATGAAGTGGCGATCCATGCTAAACTTCATCAAAGTTATAAACCTATGGAGTGCGTTCGAGGTGATTCATGGTGTAGAATGAATTACAGTTTTTAGTTGGTTGAAGTAGGTGTGGAAGACAACATTAGATTGCCACTGCTTGTTCATGTCACTGGAGTACCATAGCGTACAAAACTTTGTGGCTAGTGGTTCGAAAGGTTCGATCTCCAGGAAAGTGGCTCCCTCGGGCAGCTCCCAAGAGATGAAAGCTATGAGTATGAGTAGCCAACTAAAGTGGAATTCATACCCTTGGTCTTGTGCTCCTCTACAATCCAACTCTAACCGGTTGACGAGATACTGCACCCAATTCATCTGTAGTCCCTCGACGCACTTCCCTTCGAGGTCAACTACGAAGCCAATCACTTGTGTTGGTATGTTCTTATGAACTAATTTTCCCACGATCAACTGACATGCAAGGCACACTGCACCGCTCTGGATGGAGGCTACCTTGTAGCCTGGCGTGCCCTTCTCTACATCGCCATAAGTTTCCTTTATCCACTGTGCTAGTGCTCGGTCGGAGGTCTTTCCTGGGTAAAAGTCCCATGGGTCAGGGCCTTACATGCTGAGTCCTGTGATCCGATTGATCATAGTCAGATCCATAGTAATGCGGTGGTCCAACCATAAATATCTACCGTGGTAGCAAGACAACAACAACCTAACACATGCGTTGACTTCCTGGTGTTTGCTGAAGTGAGGGATCTTCATTACATTGACCAGTGTGGACTACGTGAGGTTCTGGGTCTAGGACTGCGGGACAATCTTAGGATTATGGACTTTGGTCTTAGTTAAGTATTTATGCGGAACCAACATGTTGTAGGTTTTGCGATATCCAAGGTTAAAATCATAGAATTTTAGTGCTGCGAGCTTATCCTTGTCAGCACGTACTGTGTGCACTCCTTTCGGAAGATACACGGTGATCAAGTTGTACTCAAAGTCTCTGGGTACATTGTCGTGGTTAATATTGTCGCTCAAAGGTGGGATGTAAACCAGAAAAATGCGCGGGATCAACTTGGCATTTGCAATATCATCTTTGTGCTTTGTTCTTGTTTTGGTCGTGGTTCTGGAAGGTCCTGCGCCGCGAGAAGTGGAGGGAGAAGCTTGGACTCCTCTTGACGACGATGCTTGCACACCTGCAGACATCCTTCTCTCTGACATGACTCTCTCAGCCATTAGTTCATTCAAAAATTCTTCAACTACTTTCTCAACAACACTGAGCTCGTCCGACATACAATCTTGGGTCCACTAGCTCAGGTGTGAAAATGACGTCTAAGATTACGATGAATAGTAAAGAAACAAGGCAATGATCGTAGGGTGAAGTAATCTCAAGGTTCGAGCTCAAAGTCTCACTTAGCAAAAAGTATTCTAGGTGTGTGGTGCGACAGACTAAGTAGGGAAACTTAGCAATGGTTTGCTTCCAATAGATATGGGGCCTGCGTTAACTCTGTTCTATCCATTCTGGTGTTGTTCAACGGTCTAGTGGGAACCCATAATTTCTTTTCTACCCATTCAGGGTGGAAGTTGAACGGGTATATCAATCCAATGACTATATTACTGCACCATGGTGAAGTGCCAGATGTTGCTGTTCTGATATCTCGACGAAGCTCAATTCTTGTGATGTTTCCTTCTACGGGGTTCCTTCTAGAGTCGTCTGTAGATTTCTGATTTTTCCCCTCTTCTTACTTATCTTTCTATCCTTTTTCCCAGTGAGCTTAGTCTCGGTCACCCTCTTTCCATTCTGAATCTTATCTTCTCTTGACATAGTCACTTCGTGTTGCCTAGGATATTTTCTTAGATCCAAGGGTGATACTTCTTCATTAGATGGGTTAGATATTTCGGTCTTCTGTGGTTCCTCTAATGCTCTCATAGCTTCGACATCCAGGTTCCTGGTATTTAACAATGGAGATCTATTCTCTTGTTCCTCCATCAAGTAGGCAATCCTTCTAGTCATAAATTCCATGAGTTCTTGCCTCTTCTGTTCTAGGGCTTCCTTTTCTTCTTTCCTCCAGATTTGGTCTTTTTCAATCCAGATCTTTCCTATCAAAGATGGAAATGGGGAATGGTCTTCAATAAATCTAATGACTTCAAACTCTTCCTCTGTCGAAGTTCCATGGGTATTCATAGCTATCTGGGTAATTCTTCCACATAGGGTTACCATTTTGCCTTTAAATAATCTGATAGTTCCTAGTGAAGGGACCAGAGCAGGCCTTCCTAGGGTTTCCCAAGTTCTTTCTATAATAATATTCATCGGTGTTCCCTCATCCAGGGCACAATCAATGTTGAAGTCTCCCATTCTTACTTCGATTTTCTCCTGTTCTTCAAAGATTTCTGACAAACTGACATCCTTATGATCATCTAGGTCAGTAACATGATCTCTAATTCTTTCTGGGGTTCTTCCATAATTTTAGTCTCTTGATCTTTTTCAAAGTTTTCTTGTTCCATATTTATTTTTTCAAGTCTAGCAATCATTCTAGGGAAATCCAATACTTCATGGTCCATAGATTTACAATAGAGGCATATAGGGTTTCTCCCAGGGCATTCCTTAGCAAGATGGTCTGGTCTTCTACAACTATAACAAAGAGTTAATCCTCTCTTTCTCTTCAATGATCCCCAACTCTTCTTGTATTGCACGCTAGGATCATAATGGCTGGCCTGCAAAAATTTCTTTCTAGGATCCTGCATCCATTTGTTAGTCCAGAAATTGTTTCTATGCATAGGTATAACATATCTATCTTTATACTTATCATATCTATTCATATCAAACTTTATTTCATCTATTAATGCCCTAGTTTTTAAGCTAGGACAAAATCTATGAAACATACCTAGATCCATGTTCTAGAAACAAACAAATTTCACTTATCTACAGAGCACAAAGCTTCCAGATCTAAGAACTTTGACTATTCTTACCTTTATTAGAGGACAAAGCTTACAGATCTTACCTCTTTTCTACAGATATGACTTCTTTCTTTCAAAAATTTCCAGTTTTACTTTTCTTAGAGCACAAAGTGTTCAGATATCACTTCTTTTCTTGGGATCTGATCTTCCTTTCTTCATATCTGACCTTATTCCTGGTACAAAGCTGTATAGGTCGAGTAAAAAGCTGCGCACTAGGGAAACAGATCTACGCACAAAGATTTCTTTTGCACAATGTTTTTTTTTCCTTAGTTCCCAACAATCACAGTTTCAGGTCCCGACAACAGAACCATTTGTTGGCATAGGGGCAGAGCCGGGGTTCAATGCTCAAGAGCGCACGAACAAAACACTAACTACCGGCCCTTTTGGAAACACTTGCGAAGCAGATGAAGTCTCACCCAAGGTAGAGGCAGGGGTTGTTTCAGGACTCAAGTGTCTGAAACCTTAGCTGGGACACCGATCTGTGATTATATCTATTACAAGGTACTTATCATATATCATTCATCTAGATTTAACCCTTATGGCACTTCGTAGATAGCATAGAACATCACAGTGAATACTTGGACTAAATATGATTCAGTACTTAGCCATAAACATAGATTAGATTCATCAGATCAAGCACTAAACATCTTATATATCAGATCTAACATTCATTCTTTTATCATAACCACAGAGCATAAATATATCTACTTAATCACAACAAGCACTTAGCCAAAAGGAAACAACACTTAGGTCAAAACACAGAGCACATTACACAGTGTTACCATGGTTCACCCCCACCCTGGGGCTACGTCCACAAAGTCTTCTTCTTTATATTATCTCGGTCAAGTGGTTACAACACAGAGCTTCAATGACCCTTACTTCGCACATGACAGAAGATCTGCGCAGCTCACTAGATCCTTCTTCCTTGCGCTCAACACAAAGCCACAACAACTTGCACTTAGCATTCCAATCTCCTTACAATCATGCACAGAGCACTTGCGATACACATCTGACCACATAGGTCGAACGACTAGCACTAAGCCTTTAGCTATACATTTGCACTAAGTTGTCCCCCCTACTTACATTGCCTAAGTATCTATTTATAGATTACAACATGGGCCTAAACATGGGTAAACCCATGGGCCGACATCCCTTTCCCTTTACATCAACCCAAAAACCCTAAAAGGTACCCAAAAACCCTAAAAGGTACCCAAAAATAGGTCTTGCTTGCTTTTCATTGCGCTCCATCTTTGACAAGCTATCACAGTCCAAAAATGGTCAAATATGACCAAGTATACTTCAAAACTTGGTCAAGGGCCAACAAATCTCCAGGGATAAGAGGTGAGGCAGTCCCCCTTCGCTCGAACACTATCATACGATTGTTCATATCTTGTACTAGCTGTAATAGGGCAGACATGTCCGTCTGTCTAACTGATTCTCCCTAGGGAAGACCAGTTCTTTCAAGTTGTTCCTCATACTCTGAACACGTATGCAGAGAGGAACTGAGATTATCAATGGCTTTTTCCTCAGGCCTATGATGGTAGGGGGGAGGCAATGCATTTTAGTAATGCATGAAGGGAACTTGGTTCTAAGGGAAGATGAGTTTGGGGATTTGATTGTATAATTTGGTGAAACACAAGTTGAAAGACTTGATGGTCTCACCATATTTATATGACTCATCAAATATGTCAACGCAAGTATGTACCAATCATGTGTCAACTAATCATCAAATATGACTCATCAATATGTACCAACATCATCAACTATACACCTCATGTATGTGCCGACTCATCAACTACTTGTCTCAACCATGTACCCAACATGTACCTCAACCAAAAGCCCTCATCAATATCATCATCCAAATATGATTTGTAACTTTATAATAGACCTGGTGTATATGATCACATACCTTAGAAAGCATCATCAAAAGAATTTATCCTCCCTTGAAATTCGACCCTCTTTTCTTCACCTTCCATCTGAAATTCAGCTTAGATATCCTTTGGTTACCTCAATCACCTATAGATATTCTGTTATCACAGGGGTAGACCCAGGGTTCAAGGCTACAACAATGCACCAACAAAACCCTAACTACCAACCCTTTCAGCAACACCTGTGAAGCAGATGAAGTCTCACCTGAGGTAGAGGCAGGGGTGGTTGTAGGACTCAAATGTCTGCAACCTTGGATGGGACACAGATCTGTGATTCTAACACTTAACAGGGCACTCAACAGTTAAAATTCATCAATATATAGTCTTAGTTACAACACAATTAAACCCTAATTACAAAGTATCATAGTATTCATTCAGATCTAAGGTATTTAAGCACTAAGCATATGTACATAAGTCATATCTAGCATCCATCCATCTTATTAAGCACTAAGAATCAACATATCATTCATATATATTAAATCACTAAGCAAGTAAACACATAAGCACATCAATACATTGCACAAATCATAACAACACAACATGTATGTGGTTCACCCCCACCCTGGGACTACGTCCACCAACTCTTCTCTTCTTTATTATCTTTGGTCAAGCTCCTTACAGGAACCTAACATCCAAGTTCTACTCTACATAAGATAGGAGATCTACGCACAATCTGCCAGATGCTCCTTCTTCTAGCTAGGGTATAACACCAAGCCTTCACATAGTCTCTTATAGTTACTTGCACTAGCCTTACAAGCCTCACACAGTATGCACAAAGCACTTACAACTCTTGATCACATAGATCGAACTCTAGCACTTAGCACACTAGCCTACTAGGTCTCTCCTTCTTATATCACCTAGCTACTTATTTCTACATTACAAAATAGGCCTAAACATGGGTAAACCCATGGGCCGACATCTCATGCCCATTACATAATCCTGAATCCAAAAAAGGGCCCTAAAAGGGGCCGATATCTTGCAGTCTCTACTTCATCTTGTGCTTAGCCTTTGAGAGCCTGTCGAAGTCCAAAAATTAGGTCAAATATGACCAAGAATCCTCAAAACTTGGTCAAGGGCCAACAGGCCCCCAACACTCACTTGCGACTCATCCCGAGTCACTCTGATCTGACTAGTTCTGCTTCAAAAGCCTCGAGCTTGGCTCAAGATGCTTCAACTTGTTGCTATTCCATGACCTCCTATTCAACAAACTCTTGTATGAATGCTTTGTTGACAGGTCCCTCTTGGCGTTGTTCAGCTATATTGACTACTTTCTCTAGTTCAACTCCTCGGTCTTCGATTTCTGTGAACAGTTGGTAAGCCTCATCCTGTACAGGTTATAGCCTCTGAGTTACTTCCATAACTCTGCTCTAAATAATGTGGACCTGTTGCTAGGCAGCACGCTACTCTTGGGATTGATCCATTATTTCCACAACTGTCAGGGGCTTCAACTACGCCTGTATTGTCTCTGCTTGCTCCTTTGCTTCCTATAGCTGTGACTCCAGTGCCTTCAATTCTATATTCTCAGTGATTTACTCATACGTTTGGGCACTGTGATCACTCAGTTGCTTGCATTCCATGGCAAGGACTTTGATTCTTTCAACTGCGCTTCGAGCATTTTCTTCTCTTTGATCCCTTACATCCTGCGAGGTGTCGGGTATGGTGTGAAGCTCTAAGTATACTATTTGTTGATGTAGCTACTGGATAGCTTCTGTGAGATACTCTACTTTATGCGTGACTCGGTATTCTACCTGTGGTTCTAATCCTGTCACATAGAGGAGTTCTCTGTTGACTGCTTCTTTCACTTCAAGTTGCTCTGCGAGCAACTGCTCTTTTTCTTGTTGCATCTGTGCTTTCTCTTCTTCAAAATTTTCCTGAGAGAAACCTTCTCCTATTCTACAAGTCAGCGTTGTTCTATGAGTACTCCTTGCACTTTCTTCAAGGCCTGGGTGGCTTTTTCCATTTCTTCTTGTGTGTGACGAAGGCAAGCTTCGACCACATTAGCTAGTCGACGAAGTTGGGATGGATCACCTCCCAAATCTAGTTCTCTTGATGGCATGGGTGCAGTGGAAAATGCGCAGCTGGGCTGAAGGGCCTGATGTACCCCTCGAAGGTCAACCTTAATTCTGTCATACATTTCCTCCTACTTAACTTCTTATTTCTCCATGATTTCCAGCGAAGTCATTTAGGGATGCTATGATGAAGTCAAAATCATTGGTAGTGAGCACAGTCTTCATCTTGGTCACAGTGGCTCTGGATTTCTTCTGGGAATAAGGTTTTGGGGGAGAAACCTTCCTCTTCTTCAGGGGATCAACCTCGTCTCTGGGCAGTGTTACTTCGCCTTGCTTCTGTTCAACTCCTTTTCTATTTGTCTCTTCTACTTCATCATCACCCCCTCGGTTAGGTGATACTGAAGCAATATTTCCTGGGGCACTACTTAAGTCTTGGACCTCTTCAGTATTCTTCCTTCTGCTGGTGCCGGGTGTGTTCTATTCTTTGTGGGTGGCCTCTGGGATGTCTAGTTCAGAGTCAGACATCTCTGCAGGTTCAGTGGGGATAAGGAGGTTTGTGGACCAGTCCTTAGTGATCTCCTTAAGGTCCTCTTCTGTGAGTTTGTAGTGTGATTGAAGCTGCTCCTTATGTTCATCGATTCATGCTGTAATGTAGATGAAGTGCCAATCTACGCAGAACTTCATCAGGGGTCATAACCCTTGTAGGGTGTTCAGAGTCATGCAAGGTTCAACTTTGATGGCTCTCTTCAGCTGAAGGTAATATGTGCGAAAACCAACATTTGACTGCCACTGCTTGTTCATATCACTCGAGTACCAGAGTGTGGTGAACTTTGCAGCAAGCGACTTGAACGGTTCAATATTCGGAAAGGTCACACCTTCCAACATCTCCTAGGAAACAAAGGCGATGAGGATCATGATCCAGCTAAAGTGAAACTTGTAGCCCTGATCATGTGCTTTGTGATAGTTTAGTTCCAGGTGATTAACTAGGTACTTCGTCCAGTTCATCTGTAGACCTTCCACGCACTTCCATGCAAGGTCAACGACAAATCCCGTGACCTGCATGTGTCGGTTCTTCCTTACTAACTTTCTAACTATTAAGTGGCAGGCTAGGTACACTGCGCCATTCTGGATGGAGGCTACCTTGTAGCCTCGCATCCCCTTTTCAACATCACCGTATGTATCCTTGATCTTCTGTGCTAGTGCACGATCTATGGATTTTCCTGGATATAACTCCTATGGGTCGGGTCCTTTCATACTTAATTCGGTGATCCTGTGGATCAACGTCAAATTGACTGTGATACAGTGGTCTAGCCATAAGTAGCTACCATGGTAACATGAAAGGAGTAGCTTGACACAGACATTGACTTCCCAGTGCCTTCTGAAGTGTGGGATTTTCATTACATTTAATAGAAGGAGGCTACAACCAGAAGGAGGCTACAACCCCCTATGTTCTCCGAATACAACTAGAAGGTGGCTACAAAAACCTTTCCTTGCCCTGTCCAACCGCCCTGAAGTAGAATTAGAATGATGGAACCACTGTCACACTATCATTGTGAGATATACCGCTATAAAAATGTACCAATAAACCTGAACCATGAATCAACCATGCATCAACCTGTACCTCAACCTGTAATCAAGCTGTACCATAAACAAGTGCATCCAACTAGATACCAAGTATGTACCAATCATGTGTCAACTACTTATCAAATATGACTCATCAATATGTACCAACATCATCAACTATACACCTCATGTATGTGCCAACTCATCAACTACTTGTCTCAACCATGTACCCAACATGTAGCTCAACCAAAAGCCCTCATCAATATCATCATCCAAATATGATTTGTAACTTTGTAATAAACCTGGTGTATATGATTACATACGTTAGAAAGCATCATCAAAATAATTTATCCTCCCTTGAATTCTGACCCTCTTTTCTTCACCTTCCCTCTGAAATTCGGCTTAGATATACTTTGGTTACCTCAGTCACCTATAGATATTCTTTTGGCATAGGGGTAGACCCAAGGTTCAATGCTAAAAAAACACACCAACAAAACACTAACTACTGACCCTTTCGGCAACACCTGTGAAGAACATGAAGTCTCAACCGAGGTAGAGGCATAGGTGGTTGCATGACTCAGATGTCTGTAACCTTAGTTGGGACACATATATGTGATTCTAACACTTAACAAAGCACTCAATAGTTAACATTCATCAATATCTAGTCTTAGTTACAATGCATTTAAACCCTAATTACAAAGTATCACAGTATTCATTTAGATCTAAGGTATTTAAGCACTAAGCATATGTACATAAGTCAGATCTAGCATCCATCCATATTATTAAGCACTAAGCATCAACAGATCATTCATCTATATTAAAGCACTAATAAAGTAAACACATAAGAACATCAATACATCGCACAAAGCATAGAAACACAACATGTACGTGGTTCGCCCCCACCCTGGGGCTATGTCCACCAACTCTTCTCTTCTTTATTATCTTTGGTCAAGCTCCTTATAGGCACCTAGCATCTAAGTTCTACTCCGCATAAGATAGGATATCTGTGCGCACTCCACCAGATCCTCCTCCTTCTAGCTAGGGTACAACACCTAGCCTTCACACAGTCTCTTACAGTTACTTGCACTAGCCTTGCACGCCTCACAGAGTATGAACAAAGCACTTACAACTCTTGATCAAATAGATCGAACTCTAGCACTTAGCACATCGACCTACTAGGTCTCTCTTTATTACATCACCTAGCTACTTGTTTATACATTACAAAATAGGCTTAAACATGGGTAAACCCATGGGCCAATATCCCATGCCCATTACATAATCCTGATTCCCAAAAAGGGCCCTAAAAGGGGCTGATATCCCTTGATATCCACTTCATCTTGCGTTTGGCCTTCGACAGCCTGTTGAAGTACCAAAATTAGGTCAAACATGACCAAGAATCCTCAAAACTTGGTCAAGGGCCAACATATTCAATATTCTCAAGTGTGATGTAAAATGAGAGAGCCTTGCCTCTTATTTATACTCTCCATATTCTAGGTCACTTAACCCATTTCTAGGTCACTTAACCAATTTCTAGGTCACTTAACCCATTTATAGGTCACTTAACCTATTTTCCTCATTTTTAGGGTTAACCACTTTCCATAATTAGAAATTTCTCCATTGCTTTATCATTTAAATATTCCTCCTTAACTTTGTCACCTCATTTTATCATTTAAATAATCTTCTTTGATTTTGTCACTTCAATTTATTATTTAAATAATCCTTGACTTTGTCACTTGACTTTATCATTTAAAGAATAATTTCTTCTTTGCAAGCTCTTTGACTTCTTTGACCTTTTGGGGCTTCAAGCCAACATATGAGGGTCCTCCAACTTCATAAGGCCATAACTCTCAAGCCGTGAGGAGTTATGTGACGTTCCACATACCACCAGAAATGGAATGACATGTACTATCTATACATAATAGTATTACCTTCAAATATATTAAAACTCATACCATTATACATGAAACAACTTTGGGTCCATTACCCAAACCTTTGTGCTACCGAAATTCGCTACCAGACTTTCTTCAAGGGTTGACATCAATGAAAACCAACCTTAATTAACATGAATGATGTAATCCATCCCTGAATGTTGTTGTCTACAATAGTACCATTCTATCATAAAAGAGAATTAGGCTTGTGATAAATTAAAGAATGAATGAAAACTGAACTATCTCAACATAAACTCAAAGAGAAAACCTTAGTATGCTTCTCCTTCTATAATTTTCTTGTTCCTCCCTTTCCTTTTGCCTTTAAACAAATTAGAATTGGTTGAATTAGTTGAACCAACTCTTTAGTTAGGTTAATTAAAAGAATCAACCAACTTTTAGTTACGGGGAAAAGTAATAATCATAATAAGGGTTATAAATAAATAATAACTAGTAGGTGGGACCCCTTGTGACTCCCTTGGCTCTTAATAATCATAACATATTAGTTAATTAAGAAAAACACACCTCCTTATGCCTTCGTTTCATCATATTAACATTTGACAATTTAGCTCATGATATTTGGAGTTATTTAAAAAAAATATATATTACTCATTTATCCAAAATAAAACATGTTGTCCAAAAAATCTCTGAAGTCAAATGTCATCAACAATGGATGAAATAAAAACTTAAAAGACATATTTCCCACTCTGAGATGAAATCGTTCCTTGATTTCTACTGTCACCTTTAGATTTTCCTGAATTTTCCTTTGGCTGCACTGAGCCTTTAGGCCTAATCTCGTTGATCACGTGGGAACAATCGTCCCTCAAATGCATTTGGGAAGACACAGATTTGTCAGAGCCATTGGAGGGAGAGGAAGGGGCAGCGATGGATTTTCCTTTTTCAAGGGCATGGTGGGCCTCGGTTTTCAACCTTTTTCTAGCATGAGAGGATTGCACTGGTGAGTGGGCAGGGGCATCTTCGACAATGGGGTTAATAGGTGTTGATTAAGGTTGGTTGTCATTGATGTCAACCCTTGAAGAAAGACCCATAGCACAAAGGTTTGGGTAATG
>SNQJ01S0076167.1:3893-28136 GCA_010110895.2 Picea sitchensis | reverse complement strand
GTTGTAATCTCTCTTTCACATTTAATATGATACAGTAATATGATTCTTTCCTATAAAGCTTGTTGTGTTTTATTGTATGATTCCTTGATCACATACATAGGTTTATATTGAGTTTATTCTATTTCTATCACTTTGGTTGGTTGCGTTCTTTTACAGGTTCATCGTTGTATGAGTGTTGGAATGGAGCTAAGATTGCGATGGCGTGAGGAAGCAACATTTAAACGGTATGTCACTCATCCCTCTTTAGTTAGTAAATTCAATATCTAAAACTTAAGGAAAGTGTCATGTTCTGTCCTGTTTTGTTCTAGATCCAGGTGGATCTAGGGAGATCGGTTAGTGTCCGCACTTATGGATTTATCCAATAACAGTGGGGAAGGGGCTAAGTGTCTAGGAATAAGGGCTAAGCTAGAGGGCTCACCTCTAAAGGAATAATATTATATTATTATTTCCTAGAAGCTAATGTTTGATATAACCATGTTGTCCTAAGTTCTTGGGGTAAAGGGGGATGAGTGTTAAGTGGAGCTCATGCAGCTTCAGAGAGACATATGTTAACCTAGGTGCATGCAATTTTAAGTTGGAAAGTCATCTTGTTGGGGGTTCGCTAACTCACCAGTCTCACTATTCTCACTACTGTCACGATATTTCACCATTGCATCGGCGCTCTCACGAGGTTAGCCACCTCGGAAGGGAGCCATACTCCCCACATATGCATGCACCAGTGTAACCTATAGTCAGTGGAGTTGTCCAGTGTATTTCCTGTTAAGCCTAAAAAACTTGTATTTTTCCTGAGTCATGTTTTGTCGTAGAGTTTGGTGGTTGCTGGCAACACAATTTTGGATAAGATTGGTTTGCTGTCATATTCTGTATGCATACCTATTTTCTATGGTTGACTTCACCTGTGTGTTACCCGAATTCTGTTGTTGACATCACCTATGTCTATTTGACATAAGATCTGAATTGAGGAAGCAGGTTGTCAGGCATGTGAGAAACTTTCCCATGTGAGAGAGTTTGCTAGGAAGTGAGTTCTCCTGGAGGGAGTCCTATAGAAAATACAATACTCTAAGACTTTCTATCCATCATGTTGTTGAAGCCTAAGGTAAGGGAGGTGTAGTAGTCTATGGACTTGTATTAGTGAAGGTGTACCCTCATGGGGTGGAGAAAGCATGTGGGGAATGAGGATCTATGGGTTGTGGGCATAAGTGACTCATGGGATAAAAGATCCTTCCTGTTGTTCTGTGCAACTTCCTTTTTGTCCTTGCCAAGCCTAGAATTCCCTTGCCCGATGGATTTTAGTCCCAACTCGGGGGTGAACCATTGTTGAGAGTGATGAGCAATGTGGTCTAAGGATGGGAGGTTTGTGGAAGGTCTGCATGCAACTGGTGGTCACCTATTAAAATATAAGTACCAATTATGTGTTTGTTGTATGCTGTGTATTTGTATTTTCATTATAATTAATGAGTAATGCATATATATATATATATATATATATGTTGAATGTAGGTGTTAATGTTTCTTCCGCATGAACATGTGTATGAGTAGAGTATTGATGTCTATTTAATTGCATTAGATAGATATATATTTATATGTGTGAATACTAGATGTTATCTCTATCTTCGGGTTAAGTTTTATATGTGATTATTTCTGCAAAGTTACTCGGTGGCATGGAATGGCTTGTTGTTTAAGGCCAAGAATGTCACATAAATTGTATCAAGGCAGTAAAGGAAAAGAAAAGGTTGCTTTGATAGCATTACCTGGCCGAGGGATGTTACATCAAGGATGGGTTTTTGGAAGATGGTGATCTTGTTGGATAAAATGCATAGTCTGAAGGTAGTTTCTCCTTTGCTACTGGTATGGATATTAATGGACAATTGGGGATATTAAAGACACACACATGATACAATAACCAACAATGCAATGAATCACTCGCTATATGAGAAATAAAGACTTAAAATAATGTCTTAAGAATTCAACAAAAATCTAGATACAAATCGTCTAATAGGTGGTCAATTAGTTAATATATTCACTAAACAATAGTTGTATAACATGTTGCATAATCAGTGAACAAATAAACTAAAACCGTGGATGAAAGAATAAGGAAATGTACTTTTCACACATCACAGAATTTGCATTCAAGATCGGATTAAACACATACAGATTTGAGTAAGAAAAACAACCGCCATCAACATATATTCAATAGGTAGAGAAATATACAATCTTGTAAGAAGTTCTGACCCTTCGGATACCTCTCTTTTCCACCAAAAGCGAACTCTTAAAACATACAAAAAACTACATATTTATCAGAGTTGCAAAGGCTCTCGTCCATCTGGGACTGAGGCTTCACTCTGTGCTCACAGTTGTAAACAACTTATTAACTTAAAATGCCATTGTTGGAGTGCAGTGATGCATCACTGCAAACTTAACTTAATTAAAAGGGACGTGATTCATATCAAACACAAATGACCTCTTATTATGCATTAACTTGAAATGTCTCAACTTAAATAACTGAAAATTGTTGTTGATGGTAGACCAGAATTATGCATAAGTTGAATCACACTAAGCCTTTGACAAAAACTGATTCAGAGTGATAGAGGTGAGTGATGTGTCGAGCATTGGCATGCCTGCATGCTATTTGAGGCTAATGTAAATGACTGGATGTGTTGACAACTCCTTCTTTACCTATACCATGATTTTCAATCTCAGAACTATTCTAGGAGATTAACATTTGGGTGTCTTTTATTCTCGAAATGAATGTGAGCCGTCGATTGGTTTTGCAAATCTGTGATATGAGGGACCCTACTACCTTAGTGCCCCTGCAAAATTTTTCTTAGTCTGCTAGTTTTAGATTTCCTCTAAACCTTTTTAGCGATGGTGCCAATTTGGGACTTCGGGGGCTTCGAAAGTTTGTCCCTTCGACGATTTCGGCCTATGTTGAGTTAAAAAACTTTCGAAGTAGTAGGGGCCCAGAGTGACGTCACTTCAAGACTTTGACTATTCGACACTTCGACATTTGGGAGTTTCTGGATGTAGAGGATGGAAATCTCCCATAGTAGTATGGGCCCGAAGTGACGTGTCCCAGAAGGAGAGTGAAATGTGTCACTCAAAAATGAGCAGATGACATGCCCCAAGGTGCCTAAAATGAATGTTATATGTCAACGCAAGATGGATGCCATGTGTCAGTACCAGATGGATGCCACGTGTGAGTACCCAATGGCTTCCACATGTCTTGGCTGACGAGTGCCATGCACTTCGACACTTTGGGCTTCAGGAGTTTTGAATTGTGAAGCATGAAGATTTCCTGAAGTAGTACGAGCCTGAAGTGACGTGTCCCAGAAGGAGAGTGACACGTGTCACTCAAAATTGAGTAGATGACATGCCCCAAGGTGCCTAAAATGAATGCCATATGTCAACACCATATGGATCCCACATGTCAACGCTAGATGGATTCCATTTGTCAGTGCCACATGGTTGCCACATGTCTTGGCGGACGAGTGTCGTGTGCTTCGACACTTCTAGCTTTGAGAGTTTTGGATTGTGAACCATGGAGATCTCCCGAAGTAGTATGGGCCTGAAGTGACATGTCCTAGAAGGAGAGTGATATGTGTCACTCGAAATTGAGCAGATGACGTGCCCCATGTCATGACTGATGAGTTCCACGTGTCATGACTGATGAGTTCCATGTGTCATGACTGATGAGTGACATGTGTCTTCTGAACTTCGACACTTTGACACTTCGGGGATCTGTGGTTGCTCTGGACCAAAACCTTCCGGACAAATGAACTTGCGAAGTGATGTGGCAGTGAGGGCCCACTCTGACACTTCAGAGCTTCAGATCTTCGACTCTTCGACTCTTTGGGTTTCAGGATTTTTTGAATGTAGAGTATGGATATCTCCCAGATAACTAACCACCTGGAGTGGCGTGGTAGTTCGGGGCTTCGAAACTTTGGCACTTCAACAATTTGACTATTTGGGGATCTGTGCTTGTCATTAAACCTTGCATGATGTTGAAAAATATGAGTGCATGAAAGCTATCGATCTAAGTGGCTTGTTGGATCTCCATCATTGCACTTTTAACTTGTCCGTTCCCACAATCTGAGCCCGAAATTGACTGCTTTTGAATAATTGCATTCTTCTTTTGGATGTTTCCTATGCAAACAAAGGACTTGGTTGAACCACTACATGCTCTATTAGTGGTAACTTTATGACACATATTTCAAACCAAATCATTGACATGCAATTACCCCTCAAGAAAACAAAAAGATGGCGCAAAGAATCAATTAAAGAGAAAAAATTAAAACATAGAGAATAACTTAGTAAGAACAAAACAAAAAAATTAGGTTTTAAGAAGATGTTATAGGTGAATCGAAGGGGTAGGGACACAATACCGACCTAATTTGCAACATTGGCTCCAACTGAGGATATCACTTCCCTGTGAGGTGCTAAGAACAATAGATCAGGTGCCTTACTTCTCAATAAATTTCTCCCGTATTCCTTTTCTTCCCTCTGTTTTTGTCTTCCAGTCGTGTATCTCTGCCACTGTTTCTTAGCCATGCATCTTATTGAATCCAAAATTGAAACTACACCCCAGTTCCTTTGTTGGGATATGGAGTCTTTATTCAATATGAAACTTAAAATTGCATCTACACCCCAGTGCCTTAGTTGGACTATGGAGTATTATTGTTGATCTACTATATAAACAAACTAAAAATGAAATGCTCGAATGACGATATTTATTCAACACACCCCTAATCTATTCAAATGAAAACAAAGTAATCTGTGTAATCATATTTCCAGTGAAGCCATACGAGGAGTTGATTAATAATATGCAATTGACCTCCATATTTAAGTACAAATATGATAGTAGGAACTGAAAAATATAGCAACAACTCACAATCTAGAGGCCCACACTTAAAGTTTTGAAATTCTTCCTTCACAAAATGAATGAAAAAAAATTATTTAATCCAAATTGACTGCATATAGACTACTACAATATCTGAAAAACATGAGAACCATACCCCTTTTGATAATGAACACCAATATTTATTTCAATCTAATCCTCAAAACTGTAAGTTTGTTGTATGATTTTTATTTTGTTGATGAATGTGCATGATTTCAATTGTGTAATATCCACTTCATGGTAAACATTTGAAAATCCTGCAGTCAAGACAATAGTTGGCAACAACATCCCATTTTGTTAGTCAACCAAGGTATTTCCTTCACTATTATTTAAAACATATGCTTCACAAATTTCATAGATTGGGTCACTGCTAAGAAGTTCCACCTGTATCATTGTAGAACTCTGCTCCTCATCATCAAGAGATTTATCAAAGATGGGTTGGTATTTAAAAATTCCTAAAACTTGAACTTCAAAATCCTCTATTTCATGAGATCCTTGGGATATTGACTGCATAATAGTAGCCTGATCTATGTCAACTTTTGGAGCAACAATATCATCATAAAAAACACTGTTAGAGATATCTGATATAATTTCAAATGTTTCTATAGAATCCCGATCAACCTTTTGGTCATCAGAACAATCAATAAAAAATTCCTCCCGAACAGAAAAAACTAGAGAAGATTTCACAAGGGGGCGACTCTTCTCCCACTTGTTTAACATCGACATCCTTATCATTCATAATACTATAGGAAACAACTATAGACTTCTGCATATATAAATCAAACTCCTCACAACAATTTTCAAAAAGTAAATCGATTGGAAAAAACCTTTTACAATGATCGCTAAATGCTGCATGGAACTCTTTCAGGGAAGATATGCTAGCAGGAGCCAAGGATCGGTACCATTCACGAGTGTCTCCCTATAATGAGTACATGAACATATTCATTAATACATACTCATGATGCATACCCAACTGATGCATGACTTCATAGAATTCAAGCAAATGATCTGAAGGGTTATCATCTTTATCTTCTCTAAATCTAGGAAAGTAATCACCCCACTCATCTATAGTAGAAAAAAAATTTGGAAAACCAGGAACAATAGAAAAATTAAAAGGAGAAAACCTTCGAACCAAGATGGATTCCATATGAAAATACGACTTCTTAAAATTGTGGAGTCGCCACTGGATCCTTTAACCACGGAGTCGCTAGGTGAATGATCTGTAGTCTAAATGTGTTTGGTCTTTGTTCACCATCAAAGATCAGATCTAATCATTGCCATTCTCCCAGGGAAAGATATTTCATTACTTCGTTCCTAGGCAACGATGCTAGAAGATGTTGGTCCTAAAGCTTGCACTTGACTACTAAAAGGAAAATCTAGGCCACCTCAAGTTTTGGAATGATTATTCTTTAATAATTTGATTTTGTTGGTTAGCTCAAGGATGCATTTTGGGAAGATGGTGATCTGGTTGGAAAAAATGCACAATATGAAGGTAGTTTCTCCTTTGCTACTGGTATGGATATTAATGGAAATTTGGGGATATTAAAGACACACACATGAGACAATAGCGAACAATGGAATGAATCATTCGCTATATGAGAAATAAAGTCTTAAAATAATATCTTAAGACTTCAACAAAAATCTAGATGCAAATCGTCTAACAAGTGGTCAATTAGTTAATCTATTCACTAAACAATTAATAGGTTGGATAATCGAGGAACAAATATACTAAAACCGTGGCTGAAAGAATAAGGAAATGTACTTTGCACACAACAAAATTTTTTCATTCAAGATCGGATTAAACACAGATTTGAGTAATAAAAACAACTGCCATCAACATATATTCAATAGGTAGAGAAATTTACAATCTTGTAAGTAGGTCCAACCCTTATGATACCTCTCTTTTCCACCAAAAGTGAACACTAAAAACATACAAAAACTGCATATTTATCAGAGTTGCAAAGGGTCTCGTCCATCTAGGACTGAGGCTTCACTATGTGCTCACAGTTGTAAACAACTTATTAACTTAAAAATGCCACTGCTAGAGTGCAGTGATGCATCACTTCAAAATTAAGTTAATTAAAAGGGACGTGATTCATATCAAACACAAATGACCACTTATTATGCATTAACTTGAAATGTCTCAACTTAAATAACTGAAAACTGCTACTGATGGTAGACCAAACGGATGCACAAGTTGAATCGCGCTGAGCCTTTGACAAAAATTGATTCAGAGTGATAGAGGTGAGTGATGTGTCAAGCATTGGCATGCCTACGTGCTGTTTGAAGCCACTAAAAATGACTGGATGTGTTGACAACTCCTTCTTGATCTATACCATGTTTTTCAATCTTGGAACTGTTCTAGGAGATTAACATTAAGGCGTCTTTTATTCCTGAAATGAATGTGAGCCGCTGATTAGTTTTTCAAATATGCGATTTGAGGGACCCTGCTACCTTAGCGCCCCTGCTAAATTTTTATTAGTATGCCGGTTTTAGATTTCCTCTAACCCTTTTTAGCGATGGTGCCAATTAGGGACTTCGGGGGCTTCAAAAGTTCAGCCCTTCGGTGATTTCGACCTATGCTGAGTTGAGAAACTCCAGGAGTAGTATGGGCTCAAAGTGACGTGGCAACCTGTCGTCACTTCGGGACTTCGCTGGTTTGACACTTTGAAGTTCAGGAGTTTCTAGATGTAGATCATGGAAATCTCCCCAAGTAGTATAGGTCCGAAGTGACATGTCCCAAAAGGAGAGTGAGAAAATGACGTGCCCCAAGGTGCTTGAAATGAATGCCTTATGTCAACGAAAAGTGGATACCATGTGTTAGTGCCAGATGGATTCCACGTGTTAGTGCCAGATGGCTGCCACATGTCTTGGTGGACGAGTGTCGTGTGCTTCAACACTTCGGGCTTCGGGAGTTTTGGATTGTGAAGCATGAAGATCTCCTAAAGTAGTACGAGCCTGAAGTGACGTGTCCCAGAAGGAGAGTGACATGTTTCACTTGAAATTGAGCAGATGAAATGCCCCAAGGTTTCTAAAATAAATGCCATATGCCAATGCCAGATGGATGCCACGTGTCAGTGCCAAATGGCTTCCATGTGTTAGCACCAGATGGCTGCCACATGACTTGGCGTATGAGTGCCATGTACTTTGACACTTCAGGATTCGAGAGTTTTGGAACATGAAGCATGAAGATCTCCCGAAGTAGTACGGAACCAAAGTGACATATCTGAGAAGGAGAGTGACACGTGTCACTCAAAATTGAGAAGATGATGTGCCCAGTTTCATGACTGATGAGCGCCATGTGTCATGATTGATGAGTGCCTCGTGTCTTTGGAACTTCAGCACTTCGATACTTCGAGGCTCTGTGGTTTCTCTGGACCAAAACCTCCCGGACGAACGAACTTGTGAAGTGACCTGGAAATGAGGGCCCACTCCAACACTTCAGAGCTTCAGCTCTTCAACTCTTCAACTCTTTTGGGTTTGGGAGTTTGTGAATGTAGAGTATGGATATCTCCCAGATAACTGACCATCCGGAGTGGCGTGGCAGTTCGGGGCTCTGGAACTTCAGCACTTCAGCACTTCGGCTCTTCGGGGATCTGTGCTTGTCGTTAAACCTCATGCGATGTTGAAAACCTTGAATGCACGAGAGACGTCGATCTGAGTGGCCCATTGGATATCCATTGTTACACTTTACTTCGACTCTTCGGGGATTTGTGCTTGTCGTTAAACCTCATGCGATGTTGAAAACCTTGAATGCATGAGAGACGTCGATCTGAGTGGCCCATTGGATCTCCATTGTTGCACTTTTAACCCCGAAATTGACTACTTTTGAATTGTTGCGTTATTCTTTTGGATGTTTCCTATGCAAACATAGGACTTGGTCAATGCACTACATGCTCTATTAGTGGTAACTTCATGACACGTATTTCAAACCCAATTAGGGACATGGAATTACCCCTCAATAAAATAAAAAGATGGTGTAAAGAATCAATTAAAGAGAAAAAATTAAAACATGGAGAATAACTTAGCAAGAAAAAAACAAAAAAGAAGGATTTAAGAAGATGTTATAGGTGAATCAAACGGGTAGGAATGCAATGTAGACTTAAGTTTAAACACCTAGGTCAGACGTTGGTCAAACTCACTCAGGCTCCTTGGAGGGTACACTCAGGAGTAAAACTATGTGGGAACTTGTACCAAGGTGTAAGTCCATTAAGCAGGTCGCCAATGTAACTGATCCACCCACTCTATCCCAACCCTTTCCTATATTTATCTCGTAATGTTGGATTTCATCACCAACTAGTGGTTTCATTGTGGGAAGGTTTGTTTGATTGTTTTCTTCTTAGATTTGTAGCGTGTGTTGTTTTTTTCCTTAGTGGATCTTAGGTCGAGTTAGTGTCAATGTTGTCAATTCTTGGGAGTACCAACAAAGGAACCCATTTTCCAAAGGAACCTTTCTCCTTTCCTTCTTTTGGAAACGTTGGTCCTCCGTGCATTGCCACACCGAGTCTTAGAATAAATGGTTAAGTCATCAAGATGAATTTCAATTATCTTATCGATAAGATCGTCGAAGGCTATTTTCATATCCCTCTAAAAAGTAACACTTGCATTAATCAAGCCAAAAGGAATTCATTCATAAGCGAAGATTCCCCATCAAGTTGTAAATGTGGTTTTATATTTTTTTTTCCTCTTGACTCTGATCTGATTGTAACCCAAAAAACTGTCAAGAAGGGACATCATCTGTGATCTTGCCACTTGCTGCAAAATCATTTCCATGTTAGGAAGGGGAAAGTTGTATTTTACAGTTTCTCTATTAAGTGTAGGAAAATAAAGACATAATCTAATGTCACCATTATTTTTCCATGCAAGACCAAGGTTAGAAACCCACTCAAAATATTTAACATGAAAAATAATGTGAGCATTTATCAATTTTTCCACTTCTTTTTTATAGTAGCTTCAAGAGAAAGGTTTATAGGTCTATGTTTTTTACTAATAGGTTTTGCTTCTTCCTTGATAAGGATAACACACTAGATAAAATTAGGATAAAAACCAAAAATATCCTCATATGACCAGGAAAAAACATATCTAAATTCACAGAATAAATCCATTAATTTTTGCTTTTCGTCTTCTAAACATTGGGCTCCAATTTTTAAAATCTTTGGATGCTCCTGAGCTCCAATGTTCACTGGAATGATATCTCCTATTTTTCTTTTCTGCTCCTCTTCTTATTTTTTTTTCTTGTTTCTAACATCACTTGTTGAGAATGAGCTCTCAAGAGGAGTAAACCATTTTTAAATTTTATTATCTTCTAGTGAAATAATTTCCTTTGGATGATAAGGCTCATTTTGTAAAAAAAGAAAAAATGATTTTATCATCAGGGAAGACCTGCCATGATTCTACATTATTAGGAAGATGAGGTCGATATAAGGATATAAATGTGCAATCAAGTCTTTAAGGTAATAATTGCCTCATAGGGCAGGCTACAAAAAAAACCAACCTATCAGTCATAGATTTCAACGCTCTTTTGGTGTGAGTGATGTTGAAAGATCGCATATTTTGGATTAAGGTCCAAACAACTTGAGTGTATCTTTTAAGAAAATTGTTGGAAGGATTATAGATTTTTCTCACTAAATTAACAACAAGTTCTGAATCTCAAAAGACAGTGAGATGATAACAACCTATATTATAATAATTTTCAATTCCTAACATCAAGGCTTCAAATTCAGTAACATTATTAGTAAAGACAAATTCTAATCTATAGGAAAAATTGTGTATTTTACCAATAGGATAATATATTATAATCCCTTCTCCATTTCCCTCGCTTGAACATGCACCATCAAAGTGCATATTCCACATTCCATCTTCGTAATCATAAGGTTGTTCAACAAAAGCATCATCTTCTTCAACAAAAAATGAATACACACCCATATCTTCCTCAATATAATTTACATTTGGTTGAGGAATATTTTCAATATATGGTGAATATAATTTACATTTGGTTGAGGAATCTTTTCAATATATGGTGAAATTCGTCATTCCCTCAAAAAAATAATGTTCTTTCCATTTTTGGGAATATACATGTGTGTGCCATCTAATGACATATAACCTCTAGTCAAATCTTTCAAATCTCTACCTAGAATACTAATTAATAACGAGCATATCAATTACTCATGTTACATGTGGTTATGATTTCAGGATGAACACAAAGAACTAAAGTTACATCCTTTATTTCACCAATCATTGTTTGTTGTTGATTATTATAGGATAACATACTCGAATTTTCATTTGTGCATGAGAGTCCCAATTCTTCCATAATAATTTTAGACATAACACTAGGGTGTGAACCACCATCTATCAAGCAAAAGTGAGAAATTATATCCATTATTTTTACATAAATGTAAAGGAGAGGATTTTTTACAGGATTCCTAGAATTATTTACACTTAACTTATTTACATACAATTCATCTTCATCATGTTTTTCAAATGAACTAGCTATTGTAGAAGTTTTACCTTCCATATAATTCTTCAGATGTTTTTGTTGTTTGGGGATGATGACCATATCTGTTGGTTTGTCATCTGAGTTTATATCTTTAACATGACTAACCCAAGGTTCAAGTCTACTTGGGTTCCAACAAAGCCTCTAAAACTATCGTCCCTCTTGGTAAACCAGAAGGCAATACAACGCACAGAGTGCACAACGTAGTCTCACCCAATATAGTCTTAATGGGTGACTATAATACTCAAGTGTTTGTAGTCCAGAATTGAGTGGAGATCTGAGAAATGTGTGCTGAGAGTTATATTTGACTTATTAAAACAATATACTTGCATTTACGGTTGTGCATGGAATATAATCAACTCATTCATTCAACACGCTAATATCTACTTAGAAATAGTAAAGAAACACATGCATTCAATCACATAACATAGGTTTTACCTTGGTTCACCCCCTCCTGGGATACATCCACAAAGATTTGGCTCTTACGCTCTTCTATTATGGAACTTCCAAAACTACAACGTCGTGCGCTTTACAACACCTCTCAGTTGGGTAGAGATCTATTATGAGGCAGACTAGATCGCACCAAGCTCCTCAACCTACAATATAACACTCAATATCCACCCTCACATATCTCTACAACTCAACAACTTACAAAACTGGGTCAAATGAAAAAAGAATTACAACTAGCTATCAAAACATGACTCCTCTCTTCTTTTGTCTCTTCGGATTACAACTAATACCTTCTACCTCTCTCCCATTATAGACATCCTATGTATATATATATATGCATTTCTACCTCATCAACCATTACAATGTATTACAAAAACCCTAACCCTAATGTCGTTAGGTATTCTATGCATGCGCGCATGCTGCTCTTCCTTCCAGTTGTTGTTTTCCTCGTGCATGCCTTCCTTCCAAAAATAGCCTTTCTTTCTTCTTTGGCCTGCTTCCAATAGGCCCTCAACACTAACATGTGGCTTGTCCCGAGCCACCTAAACATTGTGTGATTCGTCGATTTCCCTGGTGATCACTTGGAACTTCTCCATGAGTTTCGTTGCATGCATTTGGGCCTGCACAATCTTCTCCTTGAGTGTGTCCAATACCTGCACTACAATCTCATTGCTGACCAACCTTGCATATTCTGCGTGGATTTGTGCCATATATGTCTTGGATTCCTATGCCTATGCAATGACCTTTGTTGCTCGCTCTTGGAGCAGTTCCATTTGATCCCGACGCTCCTTTTTCTACATTTGTGTAGTTATGAGTTCTTCCTACAGTTTCTTCATGTATTGCACCCCTTTGACATGATCTGTGATCAACATCATCTTATAACTCTGCTTGAGGTCTTGGATAGCTGTGCTTATCCTTTCTCCTTCTTGATACCACTATTAGACCTGTTGATCCTCTTCCAGATTCGTCCAGAGTTGTGTTGCTTTGTCAAACAAGTCGTCCACTGCATGGACCTATCATTCTATCTCTTGTATTTGTTATGTTTCCTCCTGATTCCTTTGCTCCCTCAACTCTGGTGGCATGGTAGGTGTGAGCTACCCCTGAATATTCTCGATCCCCTACTAGTATTGATCGATTGTTTGCACAATCTGATCAATCTTCTCTGTCGTCGTGAGTTCGACTGTCTGTGTGGTCTTTGGAATCTTCTCGTAGGCTACAACCACTTTCTTCTCTAGTCCCTCCACGCGTTCCCTCTCCTCTTTGGTCTCGATATTGGCCTACTCGAATACCAATTCCATCTCATCCCGTTTATCCTTTACCTGCTATAGTTTGGATGTATATATGCGTGAATGAGATTGTACCTCCTGTGTAATGATGACCTGTAGTTTATATAGGGCCTTGGTTGGTATTCGCAGTAATACCAACTGCAATTGAGCCAAGTCCTTTAAGGGTGTCTTCCCCATGATCTCGTCCATGCACAACATGATGGGTGTGATGTGAAATGTTAAAATCGGTTGTGCTATTGTCTGGACTGTGTCCTGCTCGCTTTCTCCTGATTCTCCTCCTATCTGTGATGCCGACGGGCCCATTTCTATGCTGCTGTCGGCTGCCTGCACTTCCTTGATCTACCTAAGGAGTTGTCGCATGTCTTCCAACTCTTATTCAATTATGTCCCTTTGGTGCGCAACACTCTCAAAATCCTCGAATGTGCGGTCCTGAACCACTTGGGCCACCATTTCTACATCATCCTCCATGATCGTGTATTCTAGAGGTGTTCTATGTGCCTTCATCTTTTTGCGCGCTCACCCCGTCTGAGTGGTTGGATACTTATTGGGGCCCGGTTCTTGTGGAGTAGAAATTGGTGTAGTCTCCTCCACTGGCTCGTCCTATTTCTGCTGTACTTTGGGCACCTGTGTATTGTTCTTCTTCCTCGTCTGGACTCTTGTCTTGGATTCTCCCCCTTTATTCTGTTGTGGTTTGGTATTGCCTGTCCTTGGTTTCTTGGGCACTTTGATTTCCTGGGGTTGTGTCTATTCCTTCCCTACCTCCTCAACATGTGTATGTTCCTATCTTGCCTCCTCCTCCTCTACCCCTACAGGTATGTCTTGAGTGAGGACTAGAATCCTCCAATCATCTTCCCAATCCTTGATGGCCATTTGTATGTCCCCCTCCATAATGAAATAACACAGTTGTAGCCATTCCTTGTTGGGGTACTTTCGTGCTTGGATCCACATTGAATGTTTAGTGGCCTTATTGTTAGCTATGCCCTGCTAGTTTTTCACAACCTGTAATGTTTTTGGCCCTTGAACAAGTTTTGTGAGATCCTTGGTCAAGTTTGACCTATTTTGGGACTTTGACAACCTGTCGAAGGAGGAGTGCAAGACGAAGCAGAGATCGTGGGATCTCGGCCCTTTTTTGGGTCCTTTTTTGGATTTGGGATTATGTAACGGGTATGGGATGTCGGTCCATGGGTTTACCCATGTTTAGGCCTATTTTATAAAATATAAATAGATGTCTAGGCAATGTAAGAAGAGAGCAGTTACGAATGGCTAAGTGCTAGATCTATGTGATTGAAGGATTGTACGTGTTTTGTGCATACTGTGTGAGACTTGCAGAGCTAAGTGAAATTCATTGTAAGAGGCTATGGAAGGCTGTGTGCTTAGATCTACTCGGGGAAGGAGGATCTAGCAAGTTACGCAGATCTCCTGTCCTATGCAGAGTAGGGTTTTGAGGCTTTGTGCATGTAACCTATTGAGGAAGCTAATAAAGAAGAAGAGTTGGTGGATGTAGCCCCAGGGTGGGGGTGAACCACGTATGTGTTGTGTTTCTTTTCTTTGTGCAATGTGTTGATGTGTTTATGTCTTTACTTGCTAAGTGCTTTGATATAGATAGATAGATATGTTTATTCTTTGTGCTAATGATGTATATGGATGTTATATTTGACTTCTATGAATGTGATTAGTTATTGAATTTGCTAGATATGATCTGTTCTGTCATGCTAAGTGTTGCTAGATACCAGATCTGGTTGACCACTGTGCTATACTGTGATTAGGGTTTAACTGCGCTGTAACTAAGAACTAAATATTGATAAATATAACTGCTAAGTGCTTTGTTAAGTGTTAGAATCATAGATCTGTGTCCCAGCTAAGTTTGCAAACATATGAGTCCTGCAACCACCTCTGCTTATACCTTGGGTGAGACTTCATCTACTTCGTAGGTGTTTCCGAAAAGGTCGATAGTTAGGGTTTTGTTGGTGTGTTGTTGTAGCATTGAACCTTGGGTCTGCCCCTATGCCAAAAAATGGTTCCATTGTCGGGACCTGAAACTCTGATTGTTGGGAACTGAGGAAAAATAAGCTTTTTGCGAAGATTTGACCCGAAACTGTGAAAGATCTGTGTGTAGATGTGTCACTCTAGTGCGCAGTATTATACTCGATCTGTGAAGTTCTGTGCTAAGAAAATAAGCCTGATCTGAAGAAAAGAGGTAATATCTGTAAGCTCTGTGCTCTGATAGAGGTAAGAGTAGTAAAAAGTTTTAGATCTGGAAGCTTTGTGCTCTGCTGAAGATAAGATTAGTGGAAATTTTTGTTTCTAAAGTATGGATCTAGGTATGTTTGATAAGATTTGTCCTAGCTTGAAAACTAGGGCACTGATAGATGAAAGAAGATTTGGTATGAGTGGATCTGATAAGAATAGTGAAAGATATGTTATACCTATGCATAGAGAGAATGTTTGGACTAACAAATGGATGCAGGATCCTAGAAATAATTTTTCGCAAGTTAGCTACCATGATCCTAGTGTGCAGTACATGAACGACTGGGGATCATTTAAGAGAAAGAGAGGATTAACCCTTTGTTACAGCTGCAGAAAACCAGGAAATATGGCTAAAGAATGCTCTGGTAGAAGACCTAGTTGCCTCTGTTGCAAAGCTATGGACCATGAAGTTTTGTATTTCCCTAGAATGATTGCTAAGGTTGAAAGGATGAATATGAGACAAGAAGACCACGAGAAAGATCAAGCAACTGAGATTATGGCAGAACCCCAGAAAGAATAAGAAAAATTATTGCTACAAATGAAAGAAACCCTGAATGACCACCGACATATCAACTTATCATATATATTCAAAGAAAAGATTGCATTGAAGTAAGAATAGGAGACTTCGACATTAACTGTGTTTTGGATGAGGAAACACAGGTGAATATCATGACAGAAAGAACTTGGGAAATTCTAGGAAATCCTGCTATGATTCCTTCATTGGGAGGAATAGGATTATTCAGAGGAAAGATGATAACCCTATGTGGAAGACTTACCTAGACATCTATGAATTCCAATGGAACTTCGATAGAGGAATAATTTGAAGTTGTCAAATTTATTGAAAACAATGCTCCATTTTCTATGTTACTAGGAAAACCTTGGATTGAAGGAGATCAGGCCAGAAGAAAAGAAGAAGAAATCTTAGAGAAGAAGAAGAAAGAGTTAAAATATTTCATGACTAGGAGGATCACACACTTGATGGAAGAACAGGAGAACTAAGAAAATCTATTTAAAACTAGAGGCTTGGATGTCGAAGTAGGAAGAACACTAGAAGACCCACAGAAGACTGAAGTACCTATTCCAGATACAGATGAAGTATTACCTCTGAAAGAATCTCACCGATGCGAAGTTACTCTTCCAAAAGAATATAAGAATCAAAATGTTAAAAGGAATACTGAGACGAAGCTCACTGGAAATAAGGATAGAAAACTAAGTAAGAAGAGAGCTACGATTGACAAGTTATAGAAGGTTCTAGAGGGAACTTCGCAGAAGGAAAATTTGCAAAATTGGAGCTTCGTCGGGATAACATAACAATGTGACATGGCACTTCACCATGGTGAAGTAATATAGCCATTGGGAATAATATAACCGTTCGGCTGACCCTCCGAACGGGTAGAAAGACATTTATGGTTCGCCACCAGACCGTTGAACCGCCCCGTAACGAACAAGAATAGAGTTAATGAAGGCTTCTCGATCGTTGCAAGAAATCTATTTCCAAGTTATCTATTTATCCCATTGCGCCATGCACCGAATTTGTTTTTTATAACCAATAATATGAACCCGCAGACTTGTTTATTTTACACAATGGTCATTGTGCTATTTCCCTCTATCCCATTACAATGTCTAAGTTCCTCCTAGAACGCGATGTTGTCAACCTCGAGCTTGTATGTCAGATGAGTTCAGTGCTACATAGAAAGTTGTCGAAGAAGTTCTGATCAACCTCATGACTGAAAGAGTCATGTCGATATATGCAGGTATACAAGCTTCATCGATGACAACGGTGCAAGCCTCTTCATCGATTGCACACAGATCGAGGCCATCCCGACCAACAATAGATAAGAGAACCAAGAATAGAGACGACCTAGCCAACGTGAAGTTGATTCCATCCATATTTCCCGATTACATCCCACCTCTGGTTAGCGCCATGAATCATGATAGTGTGACATGAGATTTCGAGTACACCATAGTCACTGCGTACCTCCCGAAGGGGATACACATAGTTCAAGCAGAGCAGGATAAGATTACAAAATTGAAGTTCAATGACTTCAACCTTGGAGATCACAAGATCTATGTTATTCTCACCCCATACAAGTACCTAACTAAAACAAAATGTAAGAACTCTAAGATCATCCCTTAGTCATGGACGATGAAGCTCGTGCAGTCCACCCTACTGAATGTCATGAAGATCCCACACTTTGGAAGACACCAGGAAGTCAACACCTATGTCAAGCTACTACTATCGTGTTACCATGGTGGTTACTTATGGCTAATATTGCCGCATTACAGTTGACCCAATGTTGATCCACATGATCAAAGGCCTGAGTATGCAAGGACCCGACCCGCATGACTTTTATCCAGGAAAAGACACAGATCGTGCACTAGCACAGAAGATCAAGGATACATATGGCGACGTTGAGAAGGGAACAAGAGGATACAAGGTAGCTTCCATCTAGAGTGGCGTAGTGCACCTAGCATGTCAATTGATAGCTGGAAAATTGGTAAGGAAGAACCAACCTATGTAGGTCACCGACTTTGTCGTTGACCTCACAGGGAAGTGCACAGAAGGCCTACAGATGAACTAGGCGAAGTACCTAGTTAACCAGTGGGAACTAGATTTCCGAGAAGCACAGGATCAGGTTTATGAATTTCATTTCAGATGGATTCTGGTCCTTATTGAATTTTTTGTGTGGGAGATGCCAGAAGGAGCGACCTTCCCCAACATAGAGCCATTTTAACCACTTGCCGTGAAGTTCGCTACCCTGTGGTATTCAACTGATATGAACAAACCATGGCAGTCGAATGCTGTGTTCCATACATACTACCTCCACCTAAAGTGAGCCATTGAATTTGATCCTCGCATGACCCCAAACACCTTTTAGAGGTTCCGACCACTAATGTAGTTCAACACAGATCGACACTTTATCTACATTACAACGTGAGTAGATGAACATAAAGAGCATATCCAATCATATTTCAAACTCACATAAGAAGACCTTGAGGAGATCACCAAGGAATGGTCTGCTGACCTCCTTATCCCCACCAACCCCGCAGAGATATCTAATATTGACAACCCATAAGACACTCATAAATAACAAAATACACCTGGAACTAGCAGGCAGAAGAAGATTGAGGAGGTCCAAAACTTAAGCAACATCTCAGAGAATACTGCTTCCATGTCACGTGACCGAGAAAGTGGTGACGAAGTAGAAGATGAACAGAGACCAAGTGAAGTCACACCGTCCAGAGACGAGGTTGACCCCTTGAAGAAGAAGAAGGTTTCCCCCCTGAAACCTTCTTCGTGAAAGAAATCGTAAGCCACCAAGACCAAGATGCAGACTATCCTCACCTCCGATGACTTTGACTTCATCATAGCAGCCCTGAACGATGCTTCACTGGAGATATCAGAGAAACAAGGAGCGAAGCAGGAAGAAATGTATGATACGATTGAATTCGAACTCTGAGGGGTACAACAGGCTCTTCAGTCTAGCCACGTAGTCTCCATTGTGCCTCTGCCATTGGGAGAACCGGAGTTGGGAGATGAGGCAACCCAACTCCACCGACTAGCTGATATAGTTGAAGCTCTCCTTCGACGAGCACAAGAGGAAATAGAACAAGCCACCCAGGCTTTGGTGCAAGTACAAGGAGTACTTGTAGAGCAGTGTCGAGCTACAAAGTAGGAAAAGATTGCTCTCCAAGCAAAGTTCGATGAAGAAAAAGCACAAATACAACAAGGAAAACAACAGTTTCTCGTAGAGCAACTCGAAGTGAAAGAAGCGGTCAGTAGAGCACTTCGCTCTGTGACAGTATTAGAAATAAAGGCATTGGATTGAGTCACACAACAATTAGAGAAGCTCACAGAAGTTATCTAGCATCTACAACAATGCATAACAGACTTAGAGCTCTGCGTAGTGCCCGAGACTCCATAGGATGTAAGGGATCAAAGAGAAGCAACTTCTCGAAGCGCAGTTGAAAGTATAAAATCCCTTTCTATGGAATGTAAGAAAATTACTGATCACAGTTCCCATACCTATGAGAAACTCACTGAGAACCCATAACTGAAGGAACTGGAGTTGCAACTCCAAGAGGCGAAGTATGAGGTCAAAATGATACAAGCGCAGTTGAAGCCCCTATCAACTGTGGAGAGAATAAAGCGCTCCCAAGAGAAATACACCACACAACAGTAGATCCACACTATCCAGAGCAGATTCATGGAAGTAACTCAGAGGCTCCAACCTGTACAAGATAAGGCTTACCAATTGTTCACAGAGGTCGAAGGCCAAGGAGTATAATTGGAGCAGGTTGTCATTGCAGGTGAACAATGCCTAGTGGGACATGTGAACGAGGTAGTCATCCAAGAGTTCGTTGCACAAAAGGCCATGGCACAAAAACAAGTTGAAGAAGCTTGAGCCAAGATCGAGGCTTTGCAGAACTACCCAGATCAGAGTGGCTCAGGATGAGTCACAGGTGAGTGTTGGGGGCCTGTTGGCCCTTGACCAAGTTTTGGGAGATCCTTAGTCAAGTTTGACTTATTTTGGGACTTCGACATCCTGTCAAAGGAGGAGCGCAAGATGAAGTAGATCACGGGACCTTGGCCCCTTTTTGGGTCCTTTTTTGGATTTGGGATTATGTAACGGGTATGGGATGTCAACTCATGAGTTTAACCATGTTTAGGCCTATTTTGTAAAATATAAATAGATGTCTAGGAAATGTAAGAAGAGAGCAGTTACAAATGGATAAATGCTATATCTATGTGATTGAAGGATTGTAAGTGCTTTGTGCATACTGTGTGAGGCTTGCAGAGCTAAGTGCAAGTCATTGTAAGAGGCCATGGAAGGCTGCATGCTTAGATCTACTCGGGGAAGGAGGATCTAGCGAGCTGCATAGATATCCTATCCTATGTTGAGTAGCATTTTAAGGCTCTGTTCATGTAACATATTGAGGAAGATAATAAAGAAGAAGAGTTGGTGGATGTAGCCCCAGGGTGGGGGTGAACCGCATATATGTTGTGTTTCTCTGCTTTGTGCAATGTGTTGATGTGTTTATGTCCTTACTTGCTAAGTGCTTTGATATAGATAGATAGATCTGTTTATGCTTTGTGCTAATGATGTATATGGATGTTAGATCTAACTTATATGAATGTGCTTAGTGCTTTAATCTGCTAGATCCGATCTATTCCGTCATGCTAAGTGCTGCTAGATGCCAGATCTGGTTGACCACTGTGTTGTACTGTGATTAGGGTTTAACTGTGCTGTAAGTAAGAATTAAATATTGATAAATATAACTGCTAAGTTCTCTGTTAAGTGTTAGAATCACAGATATGTGTCCCAGCTAAGGTTGCATACATCTGAGTCCTACAACCACCCCTGCCTCTACCTTGGGTGAGACTTCATCTGCTTCGTAGGTGTTGCCGAAAGGCCCTGTAGTTAGGGTTTTGTTGGTGCGATGTTGTAGTTTTGAACCCTAGGTCTGCCCCTATGCGACCAAGTGTTATTCTCTAAATGTTGGTGATGGTCTCCTGTAGGTCACAGAGATATCCTTCGAATATAGTTGCATTCATTCTTCTATTCTTGGCGTCTGAAGAGACTCCGATCGATAAGTATCTTGCTCCATGATTCGGTTTGGGTCTGGTGGAAAAAAATGCATAGTTCGGTTCCTTCCATCCCATGATGGATATCATAATGATTAGACATGAATAATGAAATTATGTCCCTAAATCCTATGCATCCTTGCATTCATCTAGAAACAGATTCAACGAATAAGGGGCCCAACTAATTGTGGTGCCCTCAACACACTGTGCTTCATCTGCGACAACCCCTGCCGAGGCTTCCTCCTTGTGGCATTTTCTGAGCAGCTTGCAGGCCATAATTGTTTTGGCCATTCTTGTCATGAGGTCACTAATCTGCTTGATAATGATTCCACACGTCCCCCCTTTCAGTGCCGTATTTATTTTTCATCTCCTTGGCCAATGTTTTCTCTTTTATTTTGTCCTCGAGGAATTGTGCAGGATCCATGCCCCGTAATGGAATCCCTATGATGTGCACAATGAGCTCTATGTCTATTGAGATGAGCTTGTTGAGCCATATATCTCCACCATGTGTGACCTCCATCAACTACTTGAAGCAACTATTTGCATACTGGCCTCTACCAAAGTGTGGTAGGTCCAATAGACCTAAAATCCCAGTTTTTTCCAGTCCTTCTGCCCACTGGACTGGTTGATGAATCGGTTCCCCAAAGGGATCCACACCCACAATCTATAGGTAGACCTTCTTAGTGAAATATGGGAACTTGTCTGTGTCAATTACATCGTGGCATGATTACCTTAATTTTTCTACATAATCTAACAAATCTTTTTTTACCCGTACCCCTTCTGGTATGCTTGGAAAAACAATTGCTGCGGTGGGTTGTCTACACATTGAACTAGGTACCTTTGCTTGTCCTTTCGTGGTGGTGGATGACTCAAAGTTATAGCCTCCATTGGTTGTTCTTATTTATACTGTTCCAATCGGCCAGGGACATCTTCCACTGCTCCCTCTTGTGGGTGTTCCAACACGGCTGTTTGCGACTCTTCTCGCTCGACCATTTCTTCCTAATTTGGAGCCATCCCATTGACTCTCATAGATTCTATAGGGTTTTCTAGTTGCACTTGACTATTTGTGTCCTCATTCTATCGTCCCTACCTCTGTTCTGGCCTATCTATGTCCATGCCCACAAGTGTTGTCTGTTGGCTTTCCTCTACCACGAGTTTTGGGCTTCCTGGTGTTGTATCCGGTGATGGGATTTCATCCACATTGACAACTTCTACTGGTGGAGATGGTTGTTGTTCGCTTCCTTGCGATTAAGTTCATGCTTTGGTCCTAACTCTAGGTTGTTTGAAAATTTGGCTTGGGTTTCCCTGTTTAGGTGGTGCCATTGTGGAAAAACATTTTCGTTTGCCGAGCTCAATAGCCTTTGCAATCTTTGAAAACTTCACTCTATACTGCGTCTTCTCTATCACTCTGTGTCTTTTCCAATTTTGTGATAACATTTTTGCTCCTGCGTCCCATCTTTGTATGGGTGTCATGTGAAGCTTGTCAAATACATTACCTTTATTATGGATTAAATGAACCACTGGTTCCTTAATACTTTCCATTACTTTCCCTTGTCGTCTCCAGTTGGAACGATTAATGCGACGTCCCTTCAGTCGTTTCTGACATTCAATTCCACTAGTCTTCATCACTTAACACTTCTTTCTCCGTCTCCTCCTTTCCCGCTTGTTTTCGTGTTGAAATGACCTTTGGAATTGTCTTCGTTGGGCTCATATTCCCGAGTGTGAGTGCTCCTTCTCCTTTCGACACACTGCACCTCTGTTGGTACCATTTGATATACTGCCCCCCCCACCCCTTTTTTTTTAAACTGTGAGGTGAATTTCAAGTTGTGGGTGGTCGAATGTCCTTGTACAAATTCAAGTGACTCCCATTGATCACCCCTCTAAGTTTTGTGCCTCCTAAGTCATTCAACTATATAACTCCCCCATGTGTGACAATTTTTACTTTGTATGGGCCTAACCAGTGCATTCTGAGATTTCCTGGATACTGAATGGATTTAATGTCATACATCAACACTAAGTATCCTTCCTTGAAAGTTTTCTTCTTGATGTGTCTTTCATGCCAAGATTTTTCCCTTTCTTTCTGAACTTGTTGGTGGAACCCTGCTAGGATCCTATCTTCCTCCATGATCATCAATTGATTTAGACTATCTTATATTGCACCTCGTTCTGTCATGTTCGTAATCATTGCTATGTGTAGAGTCGGTACCATAAATTCTAATGGCACCACTACTTCTTGTCCATATACCAATATGAATGGCATGTGTCCTATCAACTTCTTGCATGTGGTCTTGTAGGCCCACAATACTACTGGTATTTTGGGGTCCCAATCGTCCTTGTTGACATTACAGATCTTCGTCAGTGGATTTTCAAGGATTTTGTTAAATGCTTCTACTGTTCCATTTTCCTGTGGGTGATATGGAGTACTCTTTTGATGATGGACTTCAAATTCTTCAGTCATAGCCTTAATAGTGATGTTAGTGAAGTGAGTGCCTTGGTCTCTCATCAAAATCCTTGGGCAACCATATCTAGTGATCACTTGCTCAAATAGAAAGTGTGCCATTGTTTCTGCATTGCAATCTTTGACTGGTGCTGCTTCTGCCCATCTTGTTAGGTATTCTGTCACAGTGATAATGTACCTTTCTCCTATCCTCTTTGTTGGTGGGTTAATTGGTCCCAAAAAATCTATTGCCCATTTGTTGAATACCTACAAAGTTACCTATTGTTGTAGTGGAATCTCGTTCCTTTCTATTAGGTTTACCAACCCTCTGACAGACATCGCATTGCTAGTAGTACTCCTTCGAGTCCCTGCAAATGGTCAGCCACCATATTCCTGTGCGCAATACCTTTTTCACTGTAACTTTTCTTGCGTAACGTCCTCTTGAGATTCCTTCATGGGATTCTACTAAAATTATTGATCTTTCATGTTCTAGCACATATCTTCTCAAGATGCTATCTGCATCAATTTTGTATAAGTTTCCTACAATCAGCTGATAGTTTGCAGCCCGAACTACCAAGTTTTTATTCCACACAGTGTTATATTCCTATTGTTTGCACTCTTTTCGTTGATGTGTGAGCAAAAAGTGAGTGCTTACATGCCTAGTTGGGCTCTGCTAGTCATGACAGCTGTGATGTAAAAGGTTAGAAAGAAAGCAACTAAGATATTAACAAGAATTAAACAAAAACTAAATAAAAACATGAGTATGGAAATAAAAATAAAAACAAATAACAATGGACCAATATCACCAATGTATTAGCTGGTCTGATAGATGAAATCCAAAGATACACA
>SNQJ01S0076166.1:77386-102914 GCA_010110895.2 Picea sitchensis | reverse complement strand
AGACACATATGTTGATTTAATTTCCTTGGAGAAGTTTACTCACAAAATCCTATTCCAAGGCACTAAATCCTAAGCTAGTTTGTGCACCCTAAAAATAAAATCGTGACTAATCAATTTTAGTTTAAAGCGTAAATTTTATTGGTTGTGGTTACTCAAAAATGTATGGAAGTGAAACTCATGATGTTATGACTCTGCCAGAAAATAAATATGGATACAATGAAAAGCCTATCTTTAATTTTGCAATTAATGATATGCTAATAAAAACATTGCAGTCTTCAATTTCAAATCTGCAATTCAGAAGTAAAATATGATCTTTCACTAAATGTGCTAAGCTAATGATGAAAATTCAAAGACAAAAATGCCAACCCATGCAAAATGCCTATTTTTTTTTTCAATATTCTAAAAATAAAATGCATGGACTGATAAGCAACTTGACAGATGAATTCTACTGTGTATAAAAGAAGTAACTCAAGCAGAATACTAGGCAGCCAAGCAAAAAACCAAGAAACCAAGGACAAATTATAAATAGAAAACAAAGAGAAAGACTACGCCCAAAAGTTCAACTCCAAATAGGCTTCCTGTCATCCCAGATAATCTCAACAGGCACTACAGAGACCTAAAAAGGCTCAACAATCTTTAAATCCTACCCAACAGTCACTCAACCAAGCAAACAATCAAGGGAAAGTGGTATATGCGATTGTTCAAGGGAATAGAGCATATATACACATCTTGCAGTGAGACAACAAGCATGTATACGTGATTGCCAAGGAAAAAAGGGCATATATGCTTTAAAACAAGGCCAGGCAAGGGTAAAAGGCTAAAAACTCAGACTCAGAGTGACGAGGATATCTCAAGTAGTGATATGAAAAGAATCACAAAGGAAAAAGAGCAATGTAAGAAGAAAAAGTACTTCAACCCTTAGAAGGAAGATCTCTCCCCAGTGGAGTCGTCATTTCTGTTACAAGGGAAAAACTCTTTATGGCTAAGGGTAAACCACAACAAACAAGTATGACTGTAGAAATCAACTCAATTCCAACATATTTTATATAAACTAATGTGCAATACAAGAAAGAGGCCTACCTTGATCCAACATTTGATGATGTTCCACTGTTGAGCACTTTGACCCAAAGCTTTAAACCTACGAGAAGTTCTCAAAAAAAAAGAAAAGAAAGTATATAGTGATGATATAAAAGGGTTTAGCACATCAGATAGCATAATCCATTAACAAACATTACAAACACGCCCATGGATAATAATCATATATTTGGAAGATACCAATAGGACGGGAAATGAGTATTTCTATTAATAATTGATCAACAAAAGTGTCAACATTACAGACTTCTGTGTTGGCATGGTTCGAAACCAAGAAACCAAGTTCCTTCCAACTGGGTCTCCACCACTTCAATCCTCCACCAAAGGCAAGCTCATGAGAAAGAGGCAAAGAGGTCCTCTCGATAATAAGGGAAGAGCTTGGGAGTTGAACACTGTGTTCAGACTTGAGGGACAAAGGGTTGCAGACTCAATATGAAGTAATTTATCCAGAGTAACTTTTCTCTCAAAGTTGAATACTTTCTCCTCTTTTTCCATAGTTTGAAACTGTTCTCTTATAGCCTCCAGGATGCAACTTAAGGGCCGAGCCAGAACATTTTCGATATATGGAAGGCCAAGGATCAGAGGTATTTTGTCATTACATGGAAACTCAACCTCATTTTTTTTTTTTGGCACAAATCCTGATATACGGGAGTTGTAATGGAGCAACAAGCGTATACGCATCTTGCATAACACTTAGGGAGAGTATATGTGGAAAAATCTATGTTTTAGCTCTGGATTCATCAAAAAAGGGATGATAAGTCTGCATAGGGAAATGGAAAAAGGCCCTCTGTGCAAGATAGAAATGGTGAGGCAAATATTGCTATAACAATTAGATTTCGAGTTCGTTATAGGAAGATGCTCACCTGACATCATACAGTTGTGAAGTATCGAACGAGTGAAGCAGGGTGATTCTGACCAGCCATCGCCCGCCCCACGAGTGGTTGATTTTCCGTATTAAAACATGTGACATTGGGGCTTTTGCGAAAGTTGTTTTAGGCAGCCCACCTTTCACCCCAATGTATCTCTAGAGGAATCGCACATCCATTTTAAAAACCACAATGGTTTTCCCCAGTCCGCCTTTACATGGTTAAGTCCCATGCAAGTTAACCACTCGATATGGGCCCCAGCCGTTGATCTGGGTTGTTTTACAATCGGCAGTCTGTCAATTTATACCTTTTGTGCCTCTACTATATTCATCCATACACCGCCAGATATGTCTTGGTCCTCTAAATTATCAATTCTCCAAACTATCACGCTTTCGTGACGATGTAGCTCTTGCTAAATTTTCGAGACTCGGATCCTGTTTGAAAATTGTTATGGTGATAACATAGGCTCCAACTGGGGATGCTATATTTCCTGTGAGGTAGCAAAGAACTCGTAGACCCAGTGCCTGATCCATTGGACTGATCCCAAAACATGTGTGTGTACCCTGCTCCTACCACATCACTAGTTTCTGTTGAAGTCCAAACTCTACACACTACTCTCAACTAGATACTGAACACTGAATATACTGATGAAACTGACTGTACACAATACTGGGAATATAAACTGAAAAATTATTTTCCAACAAGCTTATTCTTACATTCCTACCTACCCTAAAATGCTGCAATGAATACTCAATCAAGTGATGCTAAAATGCCAATGCAACCAATCAAGCAATTGGCTTCCTGATTTTTCTCTATTCACATCTTTCTTAAGAAGGCTGAAAGATGTAAAAGATGGCGGTTGGAAACAAAATTTGAATCCAAAATCTAGGTTTATGAATGAAATAAAATTCTTCTTCACTGATGATTGTAATAGGATGGCCACCTGATCTTGAAAACAATGAAAAATCATTTCTTCTTGGAGAGAGAAAACAAAAATATGAGACTCTTTCGTAAGTGTTTGTTTTTCTTGCTCTATTTCTTCTGTTTTGAGAACATTTTCAAATGAAATGGTAGAAATAGGTTTGTCTATTTCTCCATGCATCTCAAAAACAAAATTCATACATTCTTGAACATCTTCAAATATGACAGCCATATTATGTGCATCAAGACTATCCTCTTGTTCATCAAACAATTCTGATTTGGTTTTAGTAAACTTCTGGAAATTTGTTTCAGGACTGGCATTTTGACTTTCAAATGAATTAATAGAAATAAGTTCCTGCTCATAATATCCTTGCAAATGAGAAAAGTTGGCATCATGAACTATTTCACAGTTTAGATTTCTCATGTATGTATTTCCAAAACCCTCATCTGTGTCTATGTTGTTTAGAAATTGAACCAATACGTCATTCTCAGGGGAAGAAAGACAACTTTGAAACACTTCGTCATGCTGGAAACATTGTTGAATATCCATATTTGTTTCAGGCGAATGGTAATGGCCTTGAACAACAATCTCTTGAGCATCTTCTTTTTCTTTTTTAGGATGATAACTGAGCATAGGCTGTAGATCTGAGCTAAAATAAATTTTCATGTGATCCTCAATATGGTTATCATTACTAGCCAATCTACTTATCTCTTTGTATTCACCATCATGTCTAGTGGATTCATGCCTTGAGACATTACAAATATTTTTCTTCAACAATTTGAAAGAAGAAAAACATAGTGGTAAGGTTGTCTCACCTGATTCGATACTTTCTCCGGTCTCTTTATTGTGGGCGTATTTCTGAACATGCCCATTTAAAGTTTCATCTTCAACTAATGACTGCACCTATGAACCGATGGAAAACACATGAGAAGAATGTTGCAACATCTCATTAATTTGTTCCATTGATTTATTGTGATTTTGCATCAACGCAAATTCATTTGCCTCCATAATGATCTCAGAATTCTCTTTCAACAATTTAAATGTAGCAAAGCACAAGGGTAGAGAATTTTCTTTAACTGACCCAATACTTTTCTCTTTATAACTATGATATGTAGGTTGATTTATCTCACTATACTACTGAAAAAGAACATCCTTAATATCATAATCATCTTCATACTTTTCATATATAGGCATATCACTGACATATGCAAGGTCATCTAACAAGAACAAACTTGGAACATCAACATGTTCTCTGACAAACTGTTTTGCACACTCATCCTGTTGATCATCTATAAATGAAAAAATGAAAAAATCAGCCCCTTTCTTATCATGGGATGGAACATAAATTAAATCAACACCTTCCCTTTCAACAAGCGGGGCGTAATTTTTTGCAACATCATTGGTATTGGGAAATTCAAGAGGGCCTATGACATGGTCAACTCTATGCTCAAGATTCCAATCAACTATTTTCTGTTCATATTCACTTTAATGTTCTTGAGCATCCAACCCCTCCTTTTGGATATGTTTACATGCCTGGATGTTGTGTTGGATATCTTGGGCATCATTAAACATTTTTTGTAAGGACTTAGGTCTTATTTCCATCAGGAGGAAAGACAAATATGGATGAAGAGTTGTTGTATAATGGAGCATGGCAGCAGATTCAGTGGGTTGAATCTATTTAGGCAATTTGTAGTAAATACTGGAAAATCTTCTACTGACTATAGAGATAGTTTTGTTGCTCTTCCATTCCAAGGCATGGAACTCTATAAGTTCTAGCTCCAAAGATTTATTCTTGCCCAAAAAATTTAAAAAAACATTCTTCAATTCCTCCCATGAGCTAATTGTATCTGGCTGCAAATGTCTAAACCAGTCTTCGGTGTCCCCTTTCAAGGATTGAGAGAAGGGCCTCATACAAAAATCATCATGGTCAATCTCAAACAACTCTATAAAATGATCAAACCCTTGGATGTGTTTTTCATATGAAATGACATTAGGCTCCCCATCAAACAAAGGCAGGCATTTATAGTTCTTAGGAGGAAAATCATGAAGGATGTGGGGTAACTTTAAGGGTCTGTATCTATGTTGGGCCTTGGAGGACGTTGGACTAGGAACAGGGGAAGAGACATCAGCCTTGGATTTATGAGGTTTATCGACTTGGTCATGGTCATCACATGGMCCAGCTGTAAAACTCTTAACAAAATCAGTGATACAGTGGGGGTATGCATGTGCAAATTTAAGAGGAGGATAAATGATTGCAAGTTTTTCATGATTGTCATCCAAATGCAACAGGTAAAGAAAAACTTGTTTGGCATGCTCAAGGAAGGAAAATAAGTAACTTATAACAAATAGTAAAATGCTTTGGAAGAGATCCCATTTTGAGTACCTGTTTTCCTCCATGATACCTTCTCACTCCCCTATCAAGGGATCTCATCTTCTAGTGAAGTCTATGAATTATATTTGAAGCTTGAGTGGATTCGCCAATAATGTTTTGGAAGCTGGATTCTACATTGAGAGTGGAGTCGCCATTGAAGATTTGAATTTCTTGATTCTTCTACAAGTGGGATCACCTTCAAATTGATCTTTTGATATTTGGAGTCGCCAGAGCAGGAATACAGCCAATATGTTCCCAAGTGTCTGCTACTCTCAGACCTTAGAACTCAACCATGTCGTTCTTTCCCAGGGAAATTTTTTTAATTTCTTCCTCGACAATGGTGCCAGATGTTAGCACTCTATAAATTTCGTCTAGCTGAATAGACAAACAACATGGGTAACTATTTCAACCAACTTTAGAGTTGAGGAACTAGTCTGCTCAACTCAGAGAGGTCTCTCTCATGTCACGAGGTATATCTATGGAAATTGATGGCTAGATTTGGTTTGTTTTGGGGGTTTTTAATAAAATGACTGGAAAAAAGAAGATAACATTTGGGCTATGGGGTCTAAAATAAATAGAACACATTATCAAACCTGAGAACTATTCAGAGGAAAAGGCTAAATCAGGTAGTGAGTCTGAGTTTATATTTGAAAATTTGGCATGACTTTAGAGGAAAAAGAAATGCATAACTACATCAGAGCATTACAGAGATGAATTCTAAATAAGTTAAGAAGAGAGAAACATAGTCTAAGTTGCTAAGACAAGAGCATTAAATAATGAATTATGGGCCTCTAAATCTCCAATTTAGATAGAAGGAAGTGTAAATGAATTATATGTTTACAGGAAATACGTACGATGAGGGGAAAACAAGACTCATATCACTGTTAGTTAGAATCTTTTCATAAATAATCCAAAATCTGCCTCTGCATTTATATATTCATACTAGCCCCAAAATTTACAAAAGTGTTCCTGCACAGAGGGTAGGCTCCTCTTTCTCCATGCCTTTCTATATCCTTGAGATAATATATATAGAGGAATTTCTTGTGGAATTAAAAACGTTCAGACTTCTCATAATTCTAAAATTAGAGACGAGTTACAAGGAGGAATGATTTATAATAACCGTTATCCTATTTTAAAGGGACCATTAGGAACAGGTTCATCATATCTAGGCCCTTTTCTTCGACCGCCATCTGTCCAAAACATGATGATATGTACTTATTCCAATCGGAGAATTTATTTCAGCTCAACGATCTCCTTCTTTAGAGTGACCAACCAGGCCGGTCGATTCTCCCCAATTCTTTCAGCCGTTTCGGCCATTTTTTTTTGTCTTTTGTCGTTTGCTCTGTTTCTTTTTCACAGTTGGTCGGTTGATGATTAGGTCCTTCATGATGGAATTTATCCTGAATTCTAATGCTGGGTCTATAGCAGGTTCCGTATGGAATTTAGTTGCTAATATGCGTGTAATTTCCCTTTCCTTCTTACTAGTAGATAAACTCGCCATGTTACTTGAATGACCTGTTTGACTGGATATGGCTTGATTAGCCTTGTCCATCTATCCCAATATCATGGACACCAAGATTTTCCTTCAGAAATTAGAGAGTCAACCTTACATATGAGATGATATCCTCATACTTGAGAATTGGTAGTTATAGATATCCAATCATGAATTACTAACAGAGTCACTTGTAGATACATTGGTTTTCCACGCTTGGCTAATCCATTTCAAATGATTATCTTTCAAGTTCGTTATAGGGATTCATTCACTTGACATCATACGATTGTGAAGTAACGAACGAGTGAAGCGGGGTGATTCTGACTAGCCGTTTCCTGCCCCACGAGTGGTTCATTTGACGTATTGAAACATGTGACATCATGGATTTTGCAAAAGTGGTTTTAGACAGCCCGCCTTTCTCCCCGATGTATCTCTGGAGGTGCCACGCGTCCATTTTAAAAACCATAATGGTTTTCCCTGGTCTTCCTTTACATGGTTAAGTCATGTTCAAGTTCATCGTCCAATATGGCCCCAGCCATTGATCTGGGCCGTTTTACAATCGACGGTCTATCGATTTATACCTTTTGTGCCTCTGCTATATTCGTCCATACGTCGCCAGATATATCCTGGTCCTCTAAATTATCAATTCTCCAAACTATCACTCTTTCGCGACGATGTAGCTCTTACTAAATTTTCGAGACTCGGATCCTGTCTGAAAATTGTTATGGTGATAACATGGTGTATGCATGAGGAGAATTCATATGTTATTGGATGGTATATATTTTTTTGTGGTTGGTATGGTATAGGTTGAGTAGTGACAGGCTAATTGCAGTGACTCGTTACTGGTGTATGTGACAAAGGTAGAAAGGGTCTGAAGGGAAGAATTTGTGAAGTTTTAGAAACCCTAGTTTTTGAATTTGTAGGCAAGCTGACAGAGGGAAGGACGCATATGTACGCATGTTGTAGTATAGGCAAATCATGTACATATGTGGGATGTATTATTAATAGGTCATGTACCCATTGACAGATTTGGTTATGTCCATAAGCATGGTCTTGTACTTGAGAATTGGATTTCTCACATCTCAGTTGGTGCTGCGATCTGCAAGTTGAGTCTTGCATTGAGAGTTGGTTCTCTTTTGGAGTTATTTCTATTTTCAGTTGATGTTGATAAACCCCAAGGATTGTAGTTTGTAATACAAAAGAAACTGATACATATATCTTTTGTTCCTTGTGTTATTTATGGTGATGGTTTATTGGTAATGTTTTCTGCTGAGATATGTTTACATACAAATAACTAGTTGTAAATGGCAGTAATGAATGATGAGTAAATGGTGATTTCTAACTAACGTGTTTCGTAAAGAAGTATAAAAATATCCCTACACCGATTCTGCTATATTCTTTCAGCCGTTTCGGCCATTTTTTTTGTCTTCTGTCATTTTCTCTGTTTCTTTTTCACAGTTGGTCGGTTGATGATTAGGTCCTTCATGATAGAATTTAGCTTGAATTCTAATGATGGGTCTATAGCAGGTTCCGTATGGAATTTAGTTGCTAATATGCGTGTAATTTCCCTTTCCTTCTTACTAGTAGATAAACCCGCCATGTTACTTGAATGACCTGTTTGACTGGATATGGCTTGATTGGCCTTGTCCATCTATCCCAATATCATGGACACCAAGATTTTCCTTCAGAAACCCAATATCATGGACACCAAGATTTTCCTTCAGAAATTAGAGAGTCAATCATATGGATGAGATGATGATGCCTCTATACTTGAGAATTGGTAGTTATAGATATCCAATCAAGGAATTAATGCATGTAGTCACTTGTAGGTATCGCTATTTTCCATGCTCGATTAATCCATTTCAAATGATTATCTTTCGAGTTCGCTATAGGGATTCGCTCACTTGACATCATAATGATTGTGAAGTAATCGAATGAGTGAAGCTGGGTGATTCGACTAGCCATCGCCTCTCACTTCACGAGTGGTTTATTTGATGTATTGAAACATGTGACATCGAGATTTTTTGTGAAAGTGGTTTTAGGCAAACTGTCTTTCGCTCCGATGTATCTCTGGATGCACCGCGCGTCCATTTTAAAACCACAATGGTTTTCCTCGATCCGCCTTTACATGGTTAAGTCTTGTTCAAGTTCATCATCCAATATGGCCCCAGCCATTGATCTGGGCCATCTTACAATCAACGGTCTGTAGAGTTATACCTTTTGTGCCTCCACTACATTTTTCCATACGCCGCCAAACATGTCCCGGTCCTCTAAATTATAAATTCTCCAAACTATCACGCTTCCACGACGATGTAGCTCTTACTAAATTCGGTGACTCGATCCCGGCCCGAAAATTGTTATGGTGATAAATATTGGTGTATGTAATGAGGAGAATTCATAAGTCATCGGATGGTATATATATTTTTTTGTGGTTGGTATGGTATCGTGCTGAGTAGTGACAGGCTAATTGCAGTGACTCGTTACCGGTGTATGTGACAAAGGTAGAAAGGGTCTGAAGGGCAGAATTTGTGAAGTTTTAAAAATCCTAGTTTTTGAAGGTGTACATAGCTTCCATTTAGGGAAGGACGCTGCACGCACGACGTTGTAGTATACAAAGACCATGTACATATGTGGGATGTAGCATTAATAGGTCATAAAATTCGCTGATAGATTTGGTTATGTCCACAAGCATGGTCTTGTACCAAAGGATTGGATTTCTGGCTATCCTCACAGGTTATGACTAGCATGTTGAGTCCTGCATTGAGAGTTGGTTCTCTTTGAGTTATTTATATTTTCAGCTGATGTTGATAAACCCCAAGGATTGTATTTGTAATACAAAAGAAACTTATACATATATCTTTTGTTCTCTTTCTTTGTGTTCTTATGGTGATGGTTTATTGGTAATGTTTTCTGCTGAGATATGTTTACATACAAACAACTAGTTGTAAATGGCAGTAATGAATGATGAGTAAATGGTGATTTCTAACTAACGTGTTTCGTAAAGAAGTATAAAAATATCCCTACACCGATTCTGCTAAATTCTTTCACCGCTTCGCCATTTTTTTGTCTTCTGGTCGCTTTCTTTTGTTTCTTTTCACAGCTTGGTTTGCTGATGATTAGGTCCTTCTGCGATGGAATTTAGCTTGAATTTAATGTCAATCTATAAAGTAGTTTCTGTGTGGAATTTAGTTTCCAGTATATGTGTAATTTCCCTTTCCTTCTTACCAGTAGATAAACCCATCATGTTACTTGAATGACCTGTTTGATTGGATATGGTTTGATTGGCCTTGTCCATCTATCCCAATATCATGGACACCAAGATTTTCCTTCAGAAATTAGAGAGTCAATCTTATGGATGAGATGATATCCTCATACTTGAGAATTGGTAGTTATAGATATCCAATCATGAATTATCGACAGAGTCACTTGTAGGTACGTTGATTTGCCACGCTTGGCTAATCCATTTCCAAATGATTATCTTTCGAGTTCATCATATGGTGGCATTCACCTGACATCATAATGACAGAAGTAACCAACGAAAGGAAGCGGTGATTCTCGATTTCATCGCCTCCCCCACAAGTGGTTGATTTGGCGTATTGAAACATGTGACATCATGGATTTTGCAAAAGTGGAGCGACAGCCCGCCTTTCTCCCCGGGATGTGGTCTCCTCGAGTACGGCGATTCATTTTAAAACCACAATGGATTTCCGTCCGCCTTTTTACATGGTTAAGTCATGTTCAAGTTCATCATTCAATATGGCCCTGCCCATTGATCCGGGCTATATTTTACAACTGACCTGCCTATCAAGTTATACCTTTTATCATATATCTCGCCCATACGCCACCAGATATATCCTGGTCCTCTAAATTATCAATTCTCCAAACTATCACTCTTTCGCAACGATGTAGCTCTTACTAAATTTCCGAGACTCAGATCCTGTCTGAAAATTGTTATGGTGATAACATGGTGTATGCATGAGGAGAATTCATATGTTATTGGATGGTATATATTTTTTCATGGTTGGTATGGTACAGGTTGAGTAGTGACAGGCTAATTGCAGTGACTCGTTACCGGTGTATGTGACAAAGGTAGAAAGGGTCTGAAGGGCAGAATTTGTGAAGTTTTAAAAACCCTAGTTTTTGAAGGTGTACGCAAGCTGATAGAGGGAAGGACGCGTACGTATGCATGTTGTAGTATAGGCAGATCATGTACATATGTGGGATGTAGTATTAATAGGTCATGTACCTGTTGACAGATTTGGTTATGTCCACAAGCATGGTCTTGTACTTGAGAATTGGATTTCTCACATCTTAGTTGGTGCTGCGATATACAAGTTGAGTCTTGCATTGAGAGTTGGTTCTCTTTTGGAGTTATTTATATTTTCAGTTGATGTTGATAAACCCCAAGGATTGTAGTTTGTAATACAAAAGAAACTTATACATATATCTTTTGTTCCTTGTGTTCTTTATGGTGATGGTTTATTGGTAATGTTTTCTGCTGAGATATGTTTACATACAAACAAATAGTTGTAAATGGTAGTAATGAATGATGATTAAATGGTGATTTCTAACTAACGTGTTTCGTAAAGAAGTATAAAAATATCCCTACACTAATTCACGCCCCCCCCTCTTAGTGTGGTCGGTGTGTTCAACACCTATGAATATTTGGGAGTAAGGGGGGACTATGAGGGAGGGTTCATTTCATCTTTAATTTAGTCCATGAACAGGTAATCCTAAATGTGGCAATCCAAGCTCTAGTAATGGAAGAAATTACTAGGAAATTTTATATAGAAAACCGGATGATGATGCACCTAGGTACCAATTCATATATACATGAATTGCTTCAAGTCCTTGGAGAGGTTATCCAACACACATATGTAGTGTTAAGGCCGAGGGTTGAAAAAAATTTCAAGTTATTAACAAATAACCCCCCTCCCCCCACCAAGGGAAGTGATCCACTATAGGGATATATAAAATTGAATGGGGAAATTGGGGAAATCTACCCAAACCAAGTAGGAAAAATATATGTTTTTATGTCAACTAAGAAGTCACTAGTTAAGTGTTAAGGACCATTGGGGTGTTTGTGCATATCCAAGGGCCTCAATTAATTATCTCCTTCACATGGGAAGGTTTGTTGATTTGGAATAATAAAATTTCCTTAGACAAGTTCCATGTGTGTGTGCAGTGCCAACCATTTGACTCCCATACCTCACATACCCAATTTTGAATAATTTCCTCAGGGGGCACCCTTCCAAAAAAATAACCAAGAATGGAACCCACCCAAAAATCATGACAAAGGAAAACATACTCAATATGAAAGAATTCAATATCAAGAGGAGGGTCATTACCTTGTGTTATACCTTCGAGATAAACTCTCAAGGAGCCTTTGGTGCATCAAAGGATGCTTTTCCAAACTTGTCATTGTGAATGATCATGGAAAGGTCAATCGAGGCCTTTATGCCTCACCTTATGATAAAATGATGTTGCCCTATCAATCCAACCATGCCACACTAAATGCTAAAAATATAGTTTGAACATACAATTCATGGTTGGAGATCAAAATCTTTGAGCCATAACTCAAAACCCTAGTAGAGCCATCCCAACATTTTTTAGGATGATTTATGTGTAGTTTTATCCATTATGTAGAACATATTATTGAACTTGAATTGTGATAAGTCCCATGATCACCTATCCTTACAAATATTGTTTTCAACGGAAAACAACATTTGGTCACCTAACTTACAAATTATTATAGATTGGATTTCTTATGCCTAAGAAAATCCAGTATGCATCCCCTTTGGTGTCGGTCAAAATAGATTGGATTTTTTTAGATGTGCATGGATGAAATGGTTTTCAATTGTATCACACTTAAATAAATATTCCATTTCTCAAACAAATGACACGAATGTGTTTTATAGTGCCTATTACTTCTCCAAGATTAATCTCCATTTAGGGCATTACTAGATTTTCCTTTGGATCAAAGAAGAACAACATATTTTGTAAACATCACTTTTTGAATGCCATTTTTTGTTGGATTCTCAACTTCATTATCTTTGAAAGTTGATTTAGAGAGTAATCCAATCATTAAAAAAAGTTTAAAAATTTGAAGTTTGTGAAACCTATCATAACATAGTTATCAATAAACAATGAGAAGACAAACATTACTAGCTACCATCCATGAATGTAATCTAACTCATCATCATTAATCAAGGAAAACCACACCACCTAAAATGTCCCACTAGTGGTCCATAAGGGGGCATACTTCCACTCCTACCAAATGCCTCTAGTTCTTGGGTTGTTAACTTGTTTCCTTACGTCTGAGGAAGACAAACTCTTAGACAATCAAAAGTAATTTTAAGTCTTACTCTAGGACCAAAAGGTAGTTTCATCCTAAATAGTATGTGCAAGAAAGCTAATTTCCCTTATGTTCATTGTCGAGGCTACCCCTAGTGAGATCATATTCTTTCTAATAACATATATCTTTAGTCACATACATGAGACCATATACTATCCCAATTGCAATTTAACTTATTGCCCAGATACTACTTTTTTTAATATTCTAACTATACTTATATCTCTATAACACAATTTACATTACATTATTCTAAAACCACATTCTATTAAAATATAGGTACTACTCTATTTAATATTTTAACTATACTTATATATCTATAACAGAAATTACATTACATTATCTAAAACCACATTACATTACATTATCTAAAACCACATTCTATTAATGAATATTTGCATCATTAAAACAATTTCTAATTTATTTATAAGAAAGGAAAACCAATATGATAATATTGCAATTATCATTACACTATCTAACGGTGGAAGTGCACCAACTACTTTATTCCCAAATGTTATTTTTTATTTATGAGAAAGAAAAAACAATATAATAATACGTGCAACAATAACTTTATTCTCAAATGTTACATGACATGAAGATGCGTTTCATGACATGATGTCTTTCACTCCAAATACTCAAATCATTAATCTACGAATTGATTTCTACTCATATGTACTTTCCTGCTATGGTAGACTTTTATGTTCACAAACACTTACATATGTGATCATTTTCTTTTACATACAAAGTAATTTTAGACTATGACATGCACATATTTTGCGGCTTTTAAATTGATTACAATAGATTTCATGGTTTCCTCTATATACTCCCATTGACAACATGGGAGTAAAGTTACAAAATTAAAAGAAATAATAAAAGGCTGGCAGGACACTAATGAAGAGACACATATATGAAGCTTTGATTAGTGTTGAAAAGAGGATCCATTCCCCAAATGCATACAACAACTTTAGTGTATGGCATCTTACCCATTACCCAATAAAGGTGACCACCAATCTTGGGAGACATGTTTTTGAGTGCACAACATCTGCCATTCATAGGAGAAAAGGGGAAACATTGAAATGTAATAGTCAAATGTATAGAGATAGGAAGAGAAATTGGAATTGGAAAGTGTGTATGGAGAATTGAAGAGAAATTAGAATGGAAAAGTGTGGGAAATAATTTTGGGAAATTGGAATTGGAAAGTGTGAGAAATGATTGTGGGAAATAATTTTGTAAAAATAAAATGTGTTTATAACAGTTGTTTATATAAGTTTAATTTAAGTGTTGTGTCGAATATGTGAGTTTATTAGGTTGAAGGTGTTTTTTTTAATAAGTAACATTTTTATATATTGTTTATTATTAGATTTTTGTTGAAATTTAATATTGATATTTAAAAAAATTTGTATTGTTTTTTGTGATGTGTGATCAATCCATCGTTATATTTTGGGCTTAAATTTCTTTCCTTCGATCAATTTGTGTGAGAAGGACAATAATATAGTATTAATTGTAGCCAATTTGTACTCAATGGAGAAAGTTTTGAGAGTACTCATCTTCCAATCCATTTCGTGGTAGAGAATGTCTACATAAATCTAACAAGGGGGAGTATCATAAATTCATCGTCTTTGAAAGGTTTGGTGTTTAGAGTCATTGATCCCTATTATGTTGTAAAGAAGAACAAATATGTATACATGTTGATAGGAGCAATGTTTCCCAAACTTAATAGAGTTGTTAAATTCGACTTTGATATGGAAAAATGGATCTCTACATACCTTGAAATGGGTGAATGGGAATGTAATCAAACATGGCTATTCATGCACTCCATGTGCCAGTGGATGGCATGGAGGTCGAAGGAGTGAGGCCTATGAAATATTAAGAAGAAAACCTAATAGTTCATGGTAGGCCCCTCTTATTCTCTCTAACGTTAGCACACAGGAGGAAGACCCTACAATTGTGTTGGTCCCTTGATAAGGAATCAAAAATAAGTACACTTGGTGGAAATAACCATTTGTGAGATGGAGAAACCTCCTTAACTAAAATAGGGAATGATGAGTGATGGGTAGGAACTAGCTATCACAAAGCCAAAGCCAATGTAGGATAATGGTTGGAGAATCAAGACTTCTTCCTAAGGATGATGACAACATGTCACCCAATAAAAGCATGACTCTCTTAGTAACGTAAATTATGTTTCTTTCGTTTCTAGACTCTTCTAGTTGTATGGATCTCACCTTTTTTAATGTTTTTAATGACTATAAAATTTATTTGTTTGGCTATTATGTTTGGTTGTCAATTTTACATTTTGAGCTATGTAATTGTTTTATCTCTAAACTCTGCGACACTTTGCAAAGATTTCCTTTGTGGCTTGTTTGTTTGTTTTTTTATAAATTCCCTGTATATCTATATGTTTATTAGTAAAAGAATCATTTTATTCAACCAAAAAAACCATCATTTATTCATAGCCTAGATTACATTAATATGCAAAATTTTAAGAGGTGGGGAGATAGAAGAAGACGACTTGTTATGATTGTTGTGCTTCAACATATATGTGTTTGCTAAGTTTTCCATCCACATTAGTGCACCTACATTGAGCTAAGTTGTGTGACTTTGAGACCAAAAGAACACTGTAAGGAAACATGACAAAGACAAGTGCAATTGAAATATGGTGTAGCATGAGTAAGTCACAACACCAAACTACTAAACTAATATGCAAGCATGTTTGAGATAGAACACCAAATTGCCACTATAATGTGTAATGATGTTGACCTCTATAATTTACATTATGCATGAGCATGAGAATGTGCCTTTGATACCATAACCAAATCTATGCACCCATAGTTGCATAATCTTTCAAGTGAACTTCTCTTAAGGGTGACTCCTCTAATCATGCATTAAGTCAATCCCCGAGTTCCTCTTGGATCAAATCTCCTTGATTATGAGTTATTGGTCTAAATGATTATCTCATCAATTTGGAAAGATTAACTTGAATATGCTCTATGGTGTACCACTTGTCATCTTAAACCTACTATCCGTTGTGTGTGTCTTGATAAAGTTTCAAGGTTCCTTATCTAGTTACTTTCTCTTTTCACTAAACAACTATATATGCTTCTAACGTCATGCCAACTTCAACACCTAAGTCTTCAAGAATTGATGAGACAAATTCTTCTTCATTATTATTCATCATCAATTATTCATAGAGTTTCAAACAATCCACATTGTCGATGATTCGATGAATGCCTATGTAGACTAATAAGTCCAACCTGAATGCACTCTATATAATCTACATAATGATGATATAATCATTGTATCTAAACAACGTGGCCTTATTATCCTTCTCCTTGAACCACTCTTTATGAAGTTATATTACGACAACTATATCTCTAACATGAAACTAATGATATATATAGTACTTATTGCACATGGACTTTTGCTTCCTTTCAATCTTATACAAAGATTCTTGAATGTGATCATGAATCTTCTAAATGTGATAAAAGACCTTATGACTTGTCTATGTGTAGCATCATCCTTCATTGTTTTAAATTTACGACCCAAGATGGATTATAAATCTTTTTGAAAAAATCTCACCATGATAATAAACCACAAGTAATAAATAGTATATCGCAATAAGTTTGACCATGTGGCTACTCCAAAGTTGATGAAATAACTGATGAGATCAAAACCTTTACCAATGAGACAAATTAAGGTTTGTTAACATTCTTCTAGTTTAGGATATATTTATTTTATGAGTGAGGATAGATATGGTTTGTGGTGTGCGTGGAGTCGCAAAAAAGATAGGTAAATTTGTACATTGTAAATTTGCAGGGAGTATTGTTTTGTATACAGGTTGAGCTACAACTGTGATGTGACAAGTTGATAGGAGCCGTATTGCTACACCAACATTAACATTAGAATGTCCATATATGCTAGTGTACCACCTAGCCAAAAACAACCATATCCCTAATGTATAAATCATTTGCAACTTTAATGTATGATATATTATATTTATACGACTCTCTATTCCATAGGCATTCACATTGATTGGTCAACTAAAAAATCATGAATAAAGGATATCTAATATACCAAAGTTTCTCTAAAATTACACCAAGCATGTTATATGATAAGGATAATAACAACACTCAACACTCACTTTCACTAACCCAATACGTTATCAATAATAATTTTATATTTACAATAATTCGTAATTTTTAGATTTTGAAAATTTTAGTTTCACTTTTTTTATTTAACCCCGGGTTTGCAATGATAACAAACTTAGTGAGTCAAATTTTCAAATGACTCAATCTCACCATGATACCTATGCATTGTTTCTCTCGAGGGATATACTCGTAACATGATTCTCTGCATTGTGTATTATTAGGAGATATGTTTTTATATACACATAGTAATCTTGTTCCTCGTTTTTATGAGATAAGGGATTCCGTGTCAACATCAACCAAGGGAAGGGGAATCTTAAGATATTATTACAATGAGACGCTGAGGAGATGGTCTAACTCGATCAAGGTAACTTGCTCTGGCATTTCCTGAATTCCATGATGGAACCCTCTTCATGTTCTTGTGGGGCTATTGATTGAAAGGGCATTTGCTTTGTCATTCATTGATAGAAATTCAGTGGACTAATTGTATTCATGTAGTGCAATCATGCATCACCCTTTTGTCCTTTGCTTGGTAGCTTTTTGTCATGTCTTATGGATTTGGATGGTGAAATGAGTTATGTCAATTTCCCTATTAGTTACCAAACAAGCAATAATGAATGAGAGCAGCAATAATGAATGAGAGCGTTTGAGTGAAAAAAATAACATATAAAATATGCAAATCATTACATATAGACTACACTCTATAAAGTGGAAGATGTTCATGGACTATATGATGATCATGGCTTCTGGATTGGAAGATGATCATGAATTCTTGATTATGATACCTATGAACTCCATGAATATGGACAGAGAATCAACGATTCATATTGAAAAATGGGAACCACATCAATGCCATTATATCATGTACTTTACAAGTCTATAAAATTTAAAATTTATATCATTATGCATGCACTTTACATAATTCACCCAAAGAATTTCATCTACCAAGAGATTAAATTGAGTGATACAGGATTACCTTTAATGTGATATATGCAAGTGGGTACTTAAGTTAGGTATATTAAATTGAGTGATATAGGGTTACCTTTAGTGTGATATGCAAGTAGGTAATTAAGTTAGGTGTATTAAATTGTGTGATATAAGGTTATCTTTAGTGTGATATATAAGTCAGTATTTAAGTTAGGTGTATGGTTTAGGTAATTTTGATAAAATTATGTAAGATGAAGGTTAATATTGTAATAAATGGAATTTTTCAGTTATAAAAATGGTAAGAATTTAGCATAAATTTTAGATATGAGTAGAGTTTTATCATAATCAACAACTCAACTCATGCATGTTGAAATCATGTTTTTAAAGGTTTTTCCCAATTTTAAATCGACCTAGATCATCAAACACTTCATCAAATTCTTGAATCAATTGAAACTTTGACTTTTTGTATTGTTAGATTACAATAATTAAAGGAAAGTTTGCTACAAGATTAGTTGACTCAAATGCACTAATAAATTGGGGCCTTTAATGTGGATGTGACCAAGTGCAAGTCCTAAGGGACTTTAGTAGAGTACATGAGTAAGTTGATTGTTTAATGTGAATGGGTCTAAGTGTAAGTTTTATGTAACTTTGGTGGAAAAAATACCCCTTAGTCATCATTGTTGAGTGAAAAAGTCCTATTGTATCATGTGAAATGCATCTACTTCATTTCTGAGTCAGATGATGTCGCTTACTTTTATGGATCAAAAGCATTCAAAAATAAAATAATCATTATTTTCTTGGTAGTTGTTTTGTTTCGACAAAATAATATGTTATGAATGTGTGCTCAACAATTGTGACTATAATTATCATATATTTAAATCCTTATAGAATTGAGTTCCCAAACATGTTAAATCCTTCAATGTACATAACTTGTATCTACAACTTCTACGTTCTCTTTTTAGAAAATTAAAAATTATACATCTCAAAATTTTAAATAATTCTTAAACTTTTCCTTACACTATGAACATGGAGTCTCCTACTAACTCCCTACAAATGAACAAAGATAAATATATACTAAGTCCCTACAAATGAACAAAAATAAATATACCCAACAAACCTTAACCACCACTTGAATTTCACAACTACATTGAAAACATTCTGAAAATAGAAGCAATACTTACAAAAACATAACTAAAATATACTCAATTTTCAACAATGTTAAGTCTCATTATATTTAGGTAAAATATTTTATGATACAAAATTATTGTGGAAAACAATTTTCTTCACCTCATAATTAGTTTAACAAAACTACTATTTTCAAATTAAAACCTTAAACTGTGACAAATATATCTCTACCAAAATTTCAATTTCCCAAAATTCTTCAACCAAACCATGTGAAATCTACATGCAATAACATGAAGTAACGATCATGGTGGAGGAAGAAGCATATTGACCTCTCTTTCTAAGAGAGCCTTTTGCATGCAAAATCCAAATGTCTCTTTTTCAAAATTCCCTCCTTTAATTTGTATAATTTATTTTATTAGTATATGCAACTCATTATCCCAAATCTAAGTTGGGTTAGCTCTCTACCCTTGAAGCTTACCATAATCTAAGTTGGGTTAGCTCTCCCCCTTGGAACCTTACCATAATTGAGACATAATTTTAACGAGAATTGGGTTTCGTTTGGCCATGAATTCTACATTACCATTTTGTAAAGTTCACCTTTGTAAGTTAATTTGCATATTAATCATTTTTAATTTAGAATCATTTACAAAGTTATTGATTAACTAATTTTTAATTAAAAATTATTTAAAAAATTATTGATTAATTAATTTTTATTTATAATTTTATTTATAAAATGTGATATTAAATTGGGTCATGTTTTGCCTAACTTAATTTGAGAAAAGACGAGTTCATGTTTTGATATGTAAAGTTTATTTTTGCAAATTAATTTGCATATTCATTATTTTTAATTGAGAATTATTTACAAAATTATTAATAACTTATTTTTAATTAAAAAATATTGATAACTATTTTTTATTTAAAATTTTATTTATAAAAAGTGATATTAAATTTTGGTCATGTTTTGCATAACTTAATTTGAAGAAAGAAAAGTTCATGTTTTGATTTTGTTAGAGGAAAAAAACACCCCATAATATTGTGTTATATTCATTTTATATACAAATTTATAATCATTGTTAATATTAATTTTATTTTATAATTTAAATTTGAAAAAAATTAATATATAAATTATTTATTTAAATGGTAATTAAAATTAGTTTAAATTTATTTTAAATATAAATTTATTGGGTGTAGAGATATTAAATTTTAAAAATTTGAGCTTTAAGGAACTTGATCGTAACTTTTTACACTTTATTAAACTGAGATTAAGAAGAAGTTCCCTCTCTCTCTCTCTCTCTCTCTCTCTCTCTCTCTCTCTATATATATATATATATATAAACTCTCCTCTTGCTTGTAATATCTGGGTGGAGGGTGGCTCAACCACTAACCCAAATGAGAGGAAGTGAGCTAATGGTACTTTGTTGAACTAAAACTAGAGACCTCATGACAAACTCTACACTGAAACAACTTTTTCAAATCGATAGAGCTAACCCATTGGGTTAAAACAATATTGGAAACATTCTCATCTCACCCTCTACACTTAAGAAAGAGTGAGATTGATGGTACTTGTAACCTTGCCAATCCTAATGCATGCACCCGCAGTAAATTACCTCACATGTAGAAGGGAATCCCCTTGAGCTATCCAATAGTATCTAGCCTCAATGAGAATTTAACCTGGATGGCCACAAAGTTAATCCACCTACTTTACTTGTAGACCATTGACTCATATATGTGTGCTTGTATTTTTTTTTAATTATAGCCAATGTTGAATTTATTTTTCTTATTAATATTTTTTTAAATGCCACATATCAACTCAGCATTGAGCATGAATGTTACACATCTCATACATATAGAATTGTAAAATGTACCTTTCAATGCAATAATTTAATTTGAAATTATTAATTTTGTTTGAATGCAATCTAATTGATGAAAGTAATATTTTTTATTTATAAGTGCAAAAACATCCATAAAAACATTCAACTTTATTATCATTATTACTCCAACTTTATTATTATTATAAAAGGAACATTTACAAAATATGTTGAAATCAAAGGAATACATACAATTACAACTATAACAAGTGTTGCATGGCAGCGTAGTCCTTGCCAGGTTGGAATGAGAATAAATGCAACACTATGGCGGGACCGAGGGAGAAATAGAAGCTCGAAGCAACAGAGAGACGTGGGAAGCAACTTGAAGTACATGTGGTATCCATGCAAAAAATGACTCGTGCCAGTGTGTCACACGCTAGCCATGGGTTGGTAGATGACCCGGGGAGAATGTCATTGCGGTAGTTAATCATAATATTATATTAATATGGGTAACAGGCAAATGAGGATGTCAATCCTACTGCGGTTTTTATAGATGTGATACTCCTGTTTAAGTTTTTTCCTAGGGCGTGTATAGTTCAAATATGGGACTTAGAAAATTTCTGTCGTAATGACTTGAACTAATAAAAAAGGATAGTAGTGTTTTTTTTTTTTTTTGAAATAAAGGCTCCTGGAAAAAAGGATCAGGAATCACACACATTAAACATTCAAATATAACAAACACAATTTCCTGACATCCAACATAGTTGAAGAAAAAAAATTATGAGCACATTACAATAAAAGAAGATTATCGATATGCATAAAGAGAACTAGTTTAGCACTCCAAAACCACCATCAAAATTGTTCCCGAATTAGTTTTCTTTGAAATTTATCAAAAATTAATGATGTATGTTACATATTTCTAGAAATTTAAATGTGTTTGTCATATAGACTGGGATTGGGGCTCCTGCGGACCATAAAATAAATAAGTACAAGAAACAGGACTGTAGAAAGAATCAATGCGCAGCGGTAGAGAGGAAGGCCCGAAAAGAAGAAATTGGAAGTTATCAGTCTTTGGTTAGAGATTTCTATTTAAAGAGGTAGAATAACTGGATTGATAAAGAAAGCAAGATGTGATTAATATAGAATTACTATGAAGCTGATGTATTTTTGTTGCTCTCGTCGACGACCACTGGAATCGTGCCAACTAGTTGTTGCCCTTCGTTGGTGTTGGCCCTCGACCAAGTTTTGAGAGATCCTTGGTCAAGTTTGACCATTTTGGACTTCGATAGTCTGTCGAAGGTGAAGCGCAAGACGAAGCAGAGATCGTGAGATCTCAACCCCTTTTTGGGATTTGGGAATATGTAACGGGTATGGGAATGTTGACCCATGGGTTTACCCATGCTTAGGCCTATTTTGTAATATATAAATATATGTCTAGGTGATGTAAGGAAGATATAAGGGAAGAGGAATCTATGTGATGTTGTGCTAAGTGCAAGTGTGGCTTGTAAATGTTGTGTGCATACTGTGAGAGACTTGCAGAGCTAAGTGCAAGTAGTTGTAACAAACTATGAAGGGATTTGTACTGTAACGCAAGGAAGGAGGATCTAGCGAGGTGCTCAGATCTCCTATCCTATGCTGAGTAAGGCTTTCGTGGCTCTGTGCATGTATCTGATTGAAGAAGCTAATAAAGAAGAAGATTTGGTGGATGTAGCCCCGGGGTGGGGGTGAACCACGTATATGTTGTGTTTCTATACTTTGTGCAATATGTTGGTGTACTTATGTGTTATCTGCTAAGTGCTTGACATAGATAGATAGATAGATTTGTTTATACTTTGTGCTTATGATGAATCTGGATGCTAGATCTTCCCTCTGTGAACTTGCTTAGTGCTTGAATATTCTAGATCTGATCTAATTCCTTATGCTAAGTTCTTAGATACATTAGATCTGGGTGAATGCTACGATTCTCTGTTTTATCTACAGAGTATATATTGGTTAAATATTGATGAAGGTTTACTACTGAGTGCTCTGTTAAATACTAGAATCACAGATCTATGTCCTAGCTAAGGTTACAGATATCTGAGTCCTACAACCACCCCTTCCTCTACCTCGAGTGAGACTCCATCTTCTTCGCAGGTGTTGCCGAAAGGGTTGATAGTTAGGGTTTTGTTGGTGCGTTGTTGTAGCATGGAACCCTAGGTCTTCCCCTATGCCAACAAATGGTTCCGTTGCCGGGATTGAAACTGTGATTGCTGGGAAATGAGGAATAAGAAGCTTTGTGTAAAGATTCGACCTGAAACTGAGAAAGCTCCATGCGTAAATCTATTTCCCTAGTGCGCAACATTCTGCTTGAATTGTGAAGCTCTGTGCCAAGAAAAGAGGTTAGATCTGAAGAAAAGAGGTAAGATCTATAAGATTTTTGCTCTGATAAAGGTAAGAATAGTGAAAAGTTCTAGATCTAGAAGCTTTGTGCTCTGTAGAAGTAAGACAAGTGGAAAATTTTGTTTCTAAAGCATGGATCTAGGTATGTTTGATATATTCTATCCTAGCTCAAAAACTAGGGTACTGGTAGATGGAAGAAGGTTTGACATGAGTAGATATAATAAGAATAGTGAAATATATGTTATACCTATGCATAGAAAGAATATTTGGACTAACAAATGGATGCAGGATCCTAGAAATATTTTTTTGTAGGTTAGCTCCTATGATCCTAGCGCGTAGTACAAAAATGGTTGGGGATCAGTTAAAATAAAGAGAGGATTAACCCTCTGTTATAGTTGCAGAAAACCAGGACATCTTGCTAAGGAATTCCCTAGGAGAAGACCTAGTTGTCTTTGTTGTAAAGCTATGGACCATGAAGTATTGGATTTCCCTAGAATGATTGCTAAAGTTGAAAGAATGAATCCAAACCAAGAAAACCCTAAGGCAGATCCATAAACTAAGATTATGGAAGAATCCCAGAAAGAATTAGAGACAGTATTGTTACAGATGAGAGAAACCCTGAATGACCACCGACATGTCATATTATCAGAGATCTTCAAAGAAAAAGAATGCATTGAAGCAAGATTAGGAGACTTCGACGTTGACTGTGTTTTGGATGAGGAAACACAGGTGAATGTTATGATAGAAAGAACCTGGGAACTTTTAGGAAATCCTGCTATGGTTCCTTTACTGGGAGGAATAAGATTATTCATAGGAAAACTGATAACCCTATGTGGGAATCTCGCTCAGATACCTATGAATGTCAATGAAACTTCAACAGAAGAAGATTTTGAGATCATTGAATTTATTGAGGACAATGCTCCATTTACCATGTTACTAGGAAGACCTTGGATTGAAAGAGATCATGCTAGAAGGAAGGAAGAAGAAAAAGTATTAGAGCAGAAGAAGCAAGAGTTAAAATATTTTATAACTAAAAGGATCACACACTTGATTGAAGAACAAGTGAAAAGATCATAGTTATTTAACAACTGTGACATAGATATCAAAGTTGAAATAACACTAGAGGACCCATAGAAGACTGAAATACCTATCCCAGATAAAAAAGAAGTATTACCCTTGAATCCTAGGAAAGAATCTCAACAACGTGAAGTCACTATGTCAAAAGAAGATAAGAATCAGAATGGGGAAAGGAATACCAAGACGAAGCTCACTGGAAAGAAGGCTATAAAACTAAGTAAGAAGAGAGATAAGATAGAAAAGTTGCAAAAATATCCATGAGGAACCTCGCAGAAGGAAAATTTCCAAAATTGGAGCTTCGTTGGGATATCAGCACCGACACATGGCACTTCTCTATGGCGAAGAAATATAGCCGTTGGGGACATTATAATCGTTATACCAATGCTCTGAACGGGTAGAAAGGAATTTATGACCAGAAAACTCACCGTCTGACCATTGGGACCATGCCATAATGGACAGAACAAAGTTTAGGAAGGATTCAAACCCGTTGCAAGCGACTTGTTGTCGAGTTACCTATTTATCCCGTCTCACCATGCACCAAGAACACTTTTTCTAACCAATAATTTGAGACCGTAGACTAATTTGATCTTGCATAGTGATCATCACATTGTTGCCATCTATACGATTGCAATGTCTAAGTTAATCTAAACCCGATCTAGTTAATCCCGAGTGCATATGTCTGAGGATCTCAATGCAGTCGAAGAATCTGTGACAGAAGTACTCCTCAAACTGATGACTGAAAGAGTCATGTCAGAGATAGGATTATCTGTAGGTGTATAGGCTTCATCCACAAGAACAGTGCAAGCATCTTCATCGACTGCTCGCGGAGCCGAACCATCCCGACCATCAAATGAAAAGAGAAACAAGCATAGGAATGATCTCGCGAATGCCAAATTGATCCCAACTATATTACCCACCTACATACCACCTCTGATCAACGCAGTAAATTGTGATAGCATGCCCAGATATTTCGAG
>SNQJ01S0076166.1:66084-77336 GCA_010110895.2 Picea sitchensis | reverse complement strand
TTTGAGACCGTAGACTAATTTGATCTTGCATAGTGATCATCACATTGTTGCCATCTATACGATTGCAATGTCTAAGTTAATCTAAACCCGATCTAGTTAATCCCGAGTGCATATGTCTGAGGATCTCAATGCAGTCGAAGAATATGTGACAGAAGTACTCCTCAAACTGATGACTGAAAGAGTCATGTCAGAGATAGGATTATCTGTAGGTGTATAGGCTTCATCCACAAGAACAGTGCAAGCATCTTCATCGACTGCTCGCGGAGCCAAACCATCCCGACCATCAAATGAAAAGAGAAACAAGCATAGGAATGATCTCGCGAATGCCAAATTGATCCCAACTATATTACCCACCTACATACCACCTCTGATCAACGCAGTAAATTGTGATAGCATGCCCAGATATTTCGAGTACACCTTGGTCGTTGTGAAACTCTCGAAGGGGATTCGCACAGTTCAAGCAAACCAAGACAAGATTGCAGCGTTGAAGTTCAACGACTTCAACCTCGACGACCGAAAATTATATAACATGTTCGCCCCACATAAGTACCTGACCAGAATGAAGGGGAAGAATTCAAATATAATCCCCCAGACATGGACCCATAACCTCGTGCATTCCACCTTATTGAACGTCATGAAGATCCCACACTTCGGAAGACACCAGGAGGTGAATTCCTGTGTCAAGTTGTTGCTTTCTTGTTACCAAGGCGGCTATTTGTGGCTAGATTGTCGTACCATAGTTGATCCGACGTTGATCAATTAGATCATAGGGTTGATTATGCAGGGACTTGATCTACATGATTATTATCTAGGAAAATCCATGGATCACGCTCTAGCACAGAGGATCAAGGACACCTACGACGATGTTGAGAAGTGGATGTGAGGCTACAAGGTAGCTTCTATCCAGAGTGGAGCAGTGCGCCTCACCTGTAAGTTGATTGCAGGGAAGTTAGTAAGAAAGAACTGACCTACCCAAGTCACCAACAATGTAGTCGACCTCGCAGGGAAGTGTGCGGAAAGCCTACAAATGAACTAGGTGAAGTACCCGGTGAATCAGTTGGAACTAGACTGCAGAGAAGCACAAGATCAAGGTCACAAATTCCATTTTAGTTGGCTTTTGATCCTTATCGCATTCATCTCCTGGGAGATGACGGAAGGTGAGACCTTCCCCGAAATTGATCCATTTGAGCCATTGGCCGTGAAGTTAAGTAAACTTTGGTATTCCAACGATATGAACAAACAGTGGCAGTCAAATTCTATTTTTCATACCTACTACAATCAACTCAATAGAGCCATCCAGTCTGAGCGTCGCATGACTCCGAACACTCTACACTGGTTCCAACCTTTGATGAAGTTCAACGCAGATCGACATTTCATTTATATTACAGTGTGCGCCGATGAACATAAGCAACAACTTCAGTCCTACTACAAGCTAACGGAGGACGACCTGGAGGAGATTACTAAGGAATGGTTTGCTAACCTCCTTATCCACACCAACCTTGCAGAGATATCTGACATCAATAGCCTAGAAACTGTGCAGGATACACCTAGACCTAGCAAGACAAAGAAGACCGAAGAGGTCCAAGAACTAGACAATGCATCCGTGAAGGCTGATTCCATATCAATAGAGAAAGGAGGTAATGGAGAAGAATTAGATGAAAAATAAGTCGAATAGAAGCAAGGAGACGAGGTCGATCCCCTAAAGAAGAGGAAGGGTTCTCCTCCGAAACCCTCTTCCTGAAAGAAATCAAAAGCCTCCATGACCAAGATGCAGACTGTCCTCACCTATGACGACTTCGACTTCCTCATAGTAGCCCTAAACAATGCTTTGCTGGAAATAGCACAAAAATAAGAGGCCAAGCAGGAATCAATGTATGATAGGATTGAAATAAAACTCTGAGGGGTACATCAGGCACTACAGTCCAGTCGCGTAGTCCCCACTGCGCCTCTGCCATTGGGAACACCAAAGCTGGGAGACGAGCCAACCCAACTCCATCGGTTACTGATACAGTGGAAGCTCACTGTCGACGAGCACAAGAGGAAACAGAACAAGCCACCCAGGATTTGATGCAAGTACAGGGAGTACTTGTAGAACAACATTGAGCTATCGAACATAAAATATTTCCCTCCAAGTGAAGTTTGACGAAGAAAAAGCACAGATACAACAAGGAAAAGAACATTTTCTCATCGAGCAACTCGAAGTAAAGGAAGCAGTCAACACAACACTTCTCTCTATGAAAGTCATAGAAATAAAGGTAGAAGATCGAGTTACACAACAAGTAGAGCAACTTGAAGAAGTGATCTAGCATCTACAATAACTCATCGTAGACTTAGAATTACGCGTAGTGCCCGAGACTCCACAGGATGTGAAGGACCAAAGAGAAGCAACTTCCAGGAGCGCAGTTGAGAGACTAAAGGGCCTTGCTATGGAATACAAGAAGTTGAGTGATCGCAGTGCCCTAACATTCGAGCAACTCACTGAGAGTCCAGAATTAAGAGCATTGGAGTCATAGCTCCAAGAGGTGAAGTATCAAGCCGAAATGATACAGGCACAGTTGAAGCTTCTGTCAGTTGTGGAAAGAATGAAGAGATCTCAAGAGAAACGAACTGCCCAGGAGAAGATTCACACTATTCAGAGCGGAGTTATGGAAGTAACTCAGAAACTCCAACCCGTACAAGATAAGGCCTACCAATTGTTCACAGAAGTTGAAGGCCAAGGAGTAGAACTAGAGTAGCTTGTTAATGCAGCTGAATAGTGCTTGGAAGGACCTGTAAATGATGCAAGAATCCAAGAGTTTGTTTAAAAAGAGATCATAGCACAACAACAATTCAAAGAAGATCGATCCAATCTCAAGGATTTTGAAGCAGAACTTCCTACATCAGAGTGACTCGGGACGAGTCACATGTGAGTTTTGGGGGCCTGTTGGCCCTCAACCAAGTTTTGAGAGATCCTTGGTCAATTTTGACCATTTTGGACTTCGACAGCCTATCAAAGTTGGAGCGTAAGATGAATCAGAGATCGTGGGATCTCGACCCCTTTTTGGGTTCTTTTTGGGATTTGGGAATATGTAATGGGTATGGGAATGTCGGCCCATGGGTTTACCCATGCTTAGGCCTATTTTGTAATATATAAATAGATGTCTAGGCATTGTAAGGAAGATCTAATGGAAGAGGCATCTATGTGATGTTGTGCTAAGTGCAAGTGTGGCTTGTAAATGCTTTATGAATACTGTGAGGGACTTGCAGAGCTAAGTACAAGTGGTTGTAATAGACTGTGAAGGGCTTTGTGTTGTAATGCAAGGAAGGAGGATCTAGTGAGGTGCGTAGATCTCTTGTCCTATGCGGAGTAAGGATTTTGTGGCTCTATGCATGTATCTGATTGAAGAAGCTAATAAAGAAGAAGAGTTGGTGGACGTAGCCCCAAGGTGGGGGAAAACCATGTATGTGTTGTGTTTCTCTTCTTTGTGCAATGTGTTGGTGTACTTATGTGTTATCTGCTAAGTGATTGACATAGATAGATAGATAGATAGATCTATTTATACTTTGTGCTTATGATGAATCTGAATGCTAGATTTGACCTCTGTGAAATTTCTTAGTGCTTGAATCAGCTAGATATGATCTAATTTCTTATGCTAAGTGCTTAGATACATTAGATCTGGGTGAATGTTACGATGCTCTGTTTTATTTGAGGAGTAGATATTGGTTAAATATTGATGAAGGTTTACTGCTAAGTGCTCTGTTAAATACTAGAATCGCATATCTGTGTCCCAACTAAGGTTGCAGAAATCTGAGTCCTGCAACCACCCCTTCCTCTACCTTGGGTGAGACTCCATCTGCTTTGCAGGTGTTTCCGAAAGTGCTGATAGTTAGGGTTTTGTTGGTGCACTATTGTAGCGTGCAACCCTGGGTCTGCCCCTATGCCAACAGTTGGTGAGCTTTTCCATTCTCCTTTGGAGCCATTCTTCAATGTAGCGTCTCATGGGGGCCACATTGATTTCATCCTAGATTTCTATGTTGAAAAGCTTGTTTTCTAATTTCCTTAGATCAATAGAAATACTATGCAGAGCTTGTTCAATTTCTTCATTGTGTGTCAAACAGTCCACTAGACAGTTCTCAACGTCATCTTGACCATATTCCAGGATGCCATAATGTTTTTCTAAAGACAACCCTTTTAAAATATCAACTTGTTCATTAAAGGCTTGCTTGGTTAAGGAAAAGGAGTTGATGATTAAGTTTGGGTCGTGAACCTCATTGGTACTTCTGACTAAGTTTATTTGTGTCAAGTTTGTGAATAATTATTCTTTCTCTGATATGGCTTGTTCACATGATTTGACAATGAGTTGTAGATTCTTAACTTTCTCTTTCCAGCATGCTTTTAATTGTTTGATCCGGTTTTGGGAGCGGATATCTTCTTGTCTTATTTTTAGATATGAGATGTTGATGACATGGTTTACAAAAGGGATCATTGTCTGTAGATAGAAACATTCTTCATTTTTTAAATCCACCTGCAAATGTTTGTGAAAATCATTTTCCCTCATTCAAAAGGAAACTATATTTTGTGATGTTTCCCAAGCTTCAGTAATTAGTTCCATTCGTTTCTTGATATTCTTCTCTACATAGCCTCTACAGGATGTGAGGAGGTTGCAAGATCCTTTTAACTTGGCTACAGGGGTGGCAGGCATGGTTTTTGCTAAAGGACATGCAAACAATGGGGTTGGAATCAAAGCCTCCTCCAATTCCTTGATTCGGTCGTTGAATCTGGCATTCTTTGCTTCAATTCCTCCAATGTAATCATCAAGAGCATCTGCAGTTTCTCGGTGAAATCGGGAGATTTGGGCCGACTACATTTTCCTAAGGTTAATATCTAAATGATATTTCCCTTTCTTATTTGTTACATCTCTCGTTTCAATAATTAAATTTTTAGAATGGTTGTCAAAAACAATGCTCTAGAATACGAAGGATTCATCTTCGTCAAAATGTCGATCTCAGCTATTTGCATTGTCAAACTATGGTGCATCGCGTCCAGGGGCTGATCAACTTTGCAGAACACGTCATCCAAAATAGCTTCAAGTTGCATGTTCTCACTTCCAGTTTCGAGCTCTTCCCCCTTCCCTACAATGTTTTTTCTCTTCTTCATCACAGGAAGCTTGTGAGAACTATCAATTTTTCCGTGAGGAGGGTTCTTATCTCCTTCTCCATTTGAATATTTATGGTTTTCTTTCTTACTGGGGTGGGACGTTGAAGAGATTCTCCATGATGCCATTCTCTTGGGAGTGCTGGCCAGGGACTGGACACTCTTCTCACTAGAGCCTTTTCCCTGTTGTTTGTACAATTCAATTGTTCTTTGAAATATCTCTATGTCGGCATCATCAAGAGAAGGAGTGTTGTCATCACTATATTTGTCTTTGATCAAGTGTGTATGGATAAAAGAGATGCTAAACCAAACTTCTAGTAAATGTTCTCGAAAAATTCCATTAGGCTCGAACCCTCTTAGCCTTTCAGCATATTTTAGGTTCAAGTTCTTGAAATGGCCTGCGAATTCGTCAATCTTGTTGATGTTGTTGAACACAAAGTCCCTAACTTTCCAAGGAAGAGGAATGAAATGTTTTTTTCTCTTGCCATGGAAAAAATGCAACCAGTAGTTGTATTGCCTTGCTATTTCTATAACAAACATCTTGTCTGTCATGTGACATGGAAGGAAAGCAAGATTTTCCTTTGAGCCAAAGATCATTATTACACTGTAATTTTCCTTTTTTTCAAGTGTCCCCTTCCTGTCCAAAAACTTGGTTGCATGGCCAGACATCTGGGGAGCATCCTTTCTATTATCACATGAAATTTCCTTGGGTATTTTATCCCCTAGGTTTAATTTTTTATTCTTTAGAATTTAGTTTTTCTTTGTGTCATTTTCTTAGGTTAGTTTGAACAATTAAAGACTTGTGGTTTTGGTTCATGTTTTGCCCACACATAGATTTTAAGCCTAGGTTCATTCTATGGTTTATGGTTTTGACTCACCTCTTGACTTGACATCAAGCATAACCCACCCCATGATCCAAATGACTTGACACATCACTCCATCCACTCATACTCTTTATCCTTTCCATGTTGTCCCTATGTCCATTAAAGGGGGTCAAATCAAATTTTGAAAAATGCATTTTCAACTCACTAGGAGTTTTCGTAGAACACCTTTGTCATATGATCCTTGTCATATTTCATCATAATCAGACAAGGTCATTATTTACCTTGTTTTCAGTTCCCTTGTCGTTAAAAGAGAATATTAAGATCTGGTCATTTATGAATCTTGCTAACGGTTTAAGCATTTAAATTTTCTGTCAAGATCGACGCTGCTAAAATCACTAGTTCAGACCAATTGCAGACCGTGTTATGGGATCAACTGTCAAAGATAAATTGGAGGCTGAGGTGGATGTAGTAGTTTCCTAACTTGTTGTAGATCCTCCATTATCAGTCACCATATCCAGGTATTCCATGAGTCCTCTCAATTGCATGGCAAAGTGTTGATATACCCCTGTCTCAGCTTTTTCTAGCGCTCGATGCTGTAGACTACTTCCTCTCTCATCCATTTACATTTGTAGTTTTTATCCCACAGACTTCATAGCCATTTTCTACCTAAATATCACCTATTATAGAGTTCAAACTATTTTTCTTCTAAAGTTTGAATACATGTTCAGTCACTTGGCCCTTGTGTGCACACTACGCTACAAAAAGATGCTGCTAAAACTACGCTACATATCCCTTGTTGCATGCGTTGTGTTTTTACTTGGATTGGTCAGTGCTATATTTTTTATTCAAAGACCCATGAATTAGCCTCTTATTTTCACTATATCTTCATTCATTCATCTTAATATCTACTAGCAATAATTGGGAGAAGTCCATAACCTTCCAAAGCTTTTATGAACATGGTATGGTGATATAAAACTGAACAGTGCTTCCATGTCTTCCTTAACTCAGGATTTATTTCTCTCATTTTAAAGAAAGGCCATCAAATCAGTCTATTGTTAATTCAAGGTGAGTTGGAGGAAAATACTTGAGAGAGAGAAACCATTAGTCACTATCATTTCTCATTTGAGCTTTGCCTATGTTTGTTTCCTTACCCCTCACTACACCAAAACCTTTGATCTCCTGTCTTTATCCATGAAGACACCTCAAAAGAAGAAATATCACAAGGGAGGGAGTGTGGTCAGGACCGAACCCTCTAACATGTACCTGTTTGATGTTGAGCCAATGGTCATGGAGGTTTTCCTAAGGGTTGGTTGCCTCTCTTTTTTCCAAAACATGCAGAGGGGACACCCTGAAGTAGAAAGGAAGTTTGCATTACACTTTGATGGCATTAAGACTAAGGTGGGATACCTTGAGTTTGAGGTATCTGAAGCCTCTATTGCAACAACCACTGGGATTCCAATACCGGTGAAAGGTGGTTTAAATCCATGATCCTAAATGTTTCTTTCTCTAAGGACTTCCTCAAACTAGACTATCAGACAAAAAAATTGTCCAAGGGAGTGCCGATAATCCGCCTAGTTGAAGGATTTGATAAAATGTTGAAGATAATCCAGAGATACTTTACATGTGAGGGAAGGTTTAACATGTTATACCAGTACCATATAAGGCTCTTTCTACATTTTACTGGTAAATATGCAATGAATATCCCTTTCTACCTTTTGAGGAGGATGGGAAAGATGTCTGATAGAGTCCAGGACAAGTCCAAGGCTGTGGACACTAGTATCTTTCACTCTAGGTTGATTAGGATGTTGGTGATGGAAGAATTGAAGAAGAGGAACATGCCTTGGGAACAATTCATTGTCTCTTCCCATATGCAACTGGATATAGTCTCTACTCCTCAGTCTAGGATGCAGATCCCTTTTCCATCTACTAGTGTTTCTCCAACAGGAACAAGCAGGAAGAGAAAAAACAAAGCCACTACTCAAGACAAAGAACCCCTCAAGGAAATTGAAGAAGAATAGAGGGAGGTTCATCACTCTCCAAAGAGAGATTTTTCACCTCCTCCTACACCTGAATTGGAAGAAGTCCCTTCATCCACCAAAGCCACAACCAAGAGGGGAAGGAATTTTCATTTCTCTTCACATGCTCTGGTAGCTAAGATCAAAATCAGGAAGCCTTTTACTAGATCATCAACACTCAAGGAGGTTGTTGAAGTAGAATTCCTACCCAAGGTTTCAGTTCCAAGGAAAGAGAAAGATAAAGGTAAATGCATTGAGAAGCCTGTTGAGGTTATCAACATCAACACTCCACCTAGTAATCACACTTTCAAAAGATTGATCAGACAACTCATGGAGGCTAGGAAGGAGGTTAAGTTTGACTAAGAGAATTAAGATGAAGGAGCTCATGGATATGTACAGTAACACTCTTGATCTGGAAAAAAATTCATCAAGAAGAGCCTTGCCTCTTCATAAGAAACTTAAAAACCTCTACAGGCAAAACAAAGTCTTTCAGTCTCAAAATAGAAAACTCAAGGAAGAATTGCATCATTTCAAGGATGAATTGGCCCAGAGGAACTTAAATGTTCTGGTACAAGATGTAATTGAAAGAGATGAACCAGTAGTCAAGAAGAATACACATGGAGTCAATAAGAGTATCCCTGCAAAGGAAAAACATGCTTCCATGATAGAGGAAATCTCTCCTGCAACAAGGAGGAGTGCTAGGTTGATAAAGTAGTTGAGGGATATAAGATCCATTTTTGTGGGTGGTCTCTTTTTGAAAGAGTAAGGTGATCAAGGACAGTATAATTTTTCCACCTATACGGACATCTACAGGATCCTAGTCCATGAGCTAAGTTTTTGTGTTTTTTGAAGGATTGGTCTCATCACATAGAAAAAATGCAAACATTTCGTAGCACCATGGCGCTACAAAATCATATATATAGTATGTTCTGCAAAACTGTGCTACCTAGAATGCTACAAAATCTCCTATATGAACTACATAGTGGCACTACTAATTCTACAGAATGATCTGAAATCTCCTAGCTAAACTTAACAGTGGCGCCGCCAATTTTGCAGGACAGTGTCAGCAATGACGCTACCAAATTCGCAGATTTGTTTTGAGGTGTGGCACTACCGAATCTGCAGAAGCTATTTTGGGAGGGGCGCTACGAAATTTCACACAGTCATTACACAAGATTAGTGCGATGGAAACTACATAATTGTTTTGGAGGAGGTGTTATGAAATCTGTAGAGTTGTTTTTCAAAGGGCACTACAGAACTGGTTACCCAATGCGCTACTGAATGGCACTACGAACTGGCCCTTGCAGTCAATGGATTCAAATTAATGACTACTTTGGATGGTTGATGATGTGGAGAGAAGCGAGGATCATAGGTGGCAGCATGGAGGCAACATACAACCCCTGGAGGACACTTGGCAATGAAAAGGAATGTGCCTAAAGGGAGACATGTCATTTAATTCTTGTTGGAGTGGTTGCCAACACGGTTCCTATTTTATAACAATTTGTTAAGATTTTTTATCACATGTGTTAGAATGGTAACTGTTTTAGAGAATCCTAGGGGAGGGAGGCCAATTCGCATCTCTAGCTATTGCCTTTCCTTTTTGGTTATAAATACATATTATAAATGATTAGAGAGGTTGGAATGGCTGAGCTGGGCTCCCTGATTGTAATATTTTTGACTAAGTAGACTCTTCTCTGGTTATGTATTAGACTTGAGAATTTTTTATTAATAGAAGTCAGTTTCTCTTTATAGCATCTTGTTGCCTCTTATGTTGAAGTACTCATGATTGGATAATCCATATGAGATTGTTATGGTTTTGTTATGATGAATGTTTGATTATAATATTGTTATGATGTTCTTCAGTGTTCTTTAACTTTGAATTCAATAAGTTCTTGTGTTTGAGTTTTTTCCTCCTTGGGTTGCTTGAAGACCTGATGTCAATAGAAGACCTTTACACCCTTCTCACTAAGTCTTCCTCCTATTCACTTTTACTCCCATTCACCGACTGAATCTAATTAAGAGATCATTTTCTTATGCATGCTAGCCCAGATTTCTGAGTTAAAACATTATTATTCTGAGTCTTGTCCATTTGACCTTTAAACACTCATTTACATTTACACATACTTTGATGGGTATTGGGCTTATCCTCTTTGCAATTTGAGGGTGATTCTCAGTGCTAACATTCTTGGCACCATTTTCGGGGAATGAATTGAATACATTTCCCTAGGATTCAATGACAAAGCATATTGATTCTAAAGGTGCATTATAATTCATTACATTGAATATTACAGCATGCACCTGGCGACTCCATTGTTTAATTTGTGGCTCCCAAAGGTAGACACATGAGGTCTACTCCACATCTACCTCTGGAAACACCTAAATCTGACCCAGAGAAGATTCTCAAAAAAGGAAAGGCTTATCAAGAAGTCTTTTCGTCTCCTATACCAGGTACTTCTGGTCATTCGTATGATTCTACATTTAAAACTCCAGTAGCCATATCTAAACCTCCTATTTTACCTTCTACTGAAGTTTATAGAAGTTTAGATTTTGAAAATTTCCTTGTTGAATATTCATATTTTAGCCCTCAAGTCAAAGAAGAAATTTTTTAAAGTCTTGTTTCCCCTGACATTGTAAAGTGGCTCAGACTTGAGAGTCTTGAATATTTCCTTAATTTGGGTTTTCCTACTCCTCCTCCTATCAAAATTACTGAGATGAAAAAAGAGGAAACCTCTTCTACCTTGGACCCTATTTCATTTTCCCTAAAGGCTCAAACTCTTCCTCTGAAATATGAGACCTCTCCATCCTCATCCAAGTTTCCTCTTTCCCCTCAAACCCAAACTGTAGTTGCAGCTATCGAAGCTCCATCTCCCCCTTGTTCTCCTACATTTCATAACCCAATGGCAGGTGCTAATGCTTCTAGAAATATGATGGATTCCATAGTGGATGCTAGGTATTCCCCTCTTATCTTACCTCAGCCTATGAATTCTCTCCCTACTAGAGACTACCTTAAGTACATGCCCAAGTTTGCAGGGGAGGAAAACATAACTAATGAAGAACACCTTGCTGCCTTTTATAGTTATGCATACAATCTTAACATTGAAAATGAAGATGTATGGATGAGAGTATTTATACAGAGCCTTGATGGAAAGGCTAGGAAATGGTTTAGGGGTTTGACTCTTGGATCTATTATTGGGATTGAAGCTTTATATGATGCTTTCTTGAGACAGTGGGGGGATAATTTTTTATTTATTTATTATATAACAGAATTTGGATCCCTTA
>SNQJ01S0076166.1:49020-66074 GCA_010110895.2 Picea sitchensis | reverse complement strand
CATATACCAATGAAACCACATCGATCCATCTTCATCATGTATCAATGACAACTCATTGATCCATCTTCATCTATGCATTCTCATCAAGGACAATACATATTATATTACATCAATCATCAATCAATCAATCCTTTGAAATCAATAAATGAAATCAATCAATCAAACCATTGGAATCAATGACAACATGATCCAACACTAGGTTGATGAAGTAGTTGAGGGATATAAGATCTAGTTTTGTGGGTGGTCTCTTTTTGCAAGAGTAAGGTGATCAAGGAAAGTATAATTTTTCCAACTATACATGCATCTATAGGCTCCTAGTCCATCAACTAAGTTTTTGTTTTTTTTGAAGGATTGGTCTCATCACACAGAAAAAACACAGACATTTCGTAGCGCCATGGCACTACGAAATCGTCTATATAGTATGTTCTGCAAAACTGTGCTACCTAGAATGCTACGGAATCTCCTAAATGAACTACACAGTGGTGCTACTGATTCTGCAGAATGCTACGAAATCTCCTAGATGAACTTAATAGTGGTGCTACCAATTCTACAGGACTGTGTCAGCAATGGCGCTACCAAATCTGCAGGAACATTTGATAGATGGCACTGCCAAATCCGCAGAGTTGTTTTGCAGTGTGGTACTACCAAATCTGCAGAAGCTATTTTGGGAGGGGCACTACGAAATTTCACATGGTCATTACATAGGATTGGCGCTACAGAAACTGTAGACTTGTTTTTGAGGAGGTGCTATGAAATCTGTAGAGTTGTTTTGAAAAGGGTGCTATAGAAGTGGCTACCCAATGTGCTACTAAATGGTGCTACGAAATAGCCCTTGCAGTCAAGGGATTCGAATTCATGACTCCTTTGGATGTTTGATAATGTGGAGAGAAGAGAGGATCAGAGGTGGAAGCATGAAGGAAACATACAACCCCTAGACGACACTTGGAAATGAAAAGTAATGTTCCTAAAGGGAGACATGTCATTTAATTATTGTTGGAGTGGTTTCCAACATGGTTCCTATTTTGTAGCAGTTTTTTAAGAGTTGTTAGCACATGTGTTAGAATGATAACTGTTTTAGAGAATCCTAGGGGAGGGAGGCCATCTTGCACCTCTAGATGTTGCCTTTCCTTTTTGGTTATAAATACATATTCTAAATGATTATAGAGGTTGGAATGGTTGAGTTTGGCTCCTTGATTGTAATATTTTTGACTAAGTATATTGTTCTCTAGTTATGTATTGGACTTGAGAATTTTTTATTAATAGAAGTCAATTTCTCTTTATATCATCTTGTTGCCTCTTATGTTGAATTAATCATGATTGGATGATCCATATGAGATTTTTATGGTTGCGTTATGATGAATGTTTGATTATAATACTGATATGATGTTCTTCAATGTTCTTTAAATTTGAATTCAAGAAGTTCTTGTGTTTGAATTTTTTCATCCTTGGGCTGCTTGAAGACCTGATGTCAATAGTAKACCTTTACACCTCCCTCACTAAGTATTCCTCCTATTCAATTTTACTCCCATTCATTGATTGAAGCTAATCAAGACCTCATTTTCTTATGCATGCTAGCCCAAATTTATGAGTTAAAACATTATTATTCTAAGTCTTGTCCATTTGACCTTTAAACACTCATTTACATTTACACATACTTTGATGGGTACTGGGCTTATCCTCTTTGCAATCTGAGGGTGATTCTTAGTGCTAACACTTTCCTAACAATATATCTTTTAAAACCGATAAAAATTCATTAAAAACCTCATAAAAACAATGGGAGGCCTTGTGCCTCCAAAAGGCTTGGTACTCGAATGTTATTGGGTCGAATTCATAGTTTATCTTCTTGGACAGAGATAGTTTTGGAAATGGAAAACAATGTGTTATCGTGAAAACCAAGTAGGATGACATACAAAATTTATTCTATTCTTTGAATCGTGAAAATTGGGAACATATTTCAATGGAAATTATCTTCCCCCAATAAAAAATGGATTGTTCCTTGACTGTGAAATACCAAATGGAAAGAACTATGCGGGAAATGCTTGTCATGGATTCCTGTCCCATTATTCTTGTAAACAACCAAGCAATTTCCCGGAATGGATTTCTAAAGGAACTGACCTGCAACTTTGTGATATCTTCAGGAACTGTTTCGAGGTCTTCGAGGAACTCGGGTAAGAGGTCCGACTCGTTGTCATGTTTTTCTAGGAACTACTTGTAGTCTTGTCCTAAGAAGGTCAATGTTGGCTCCGACAATCTTAGAATCTTGCAGAAGACCTGAGGTGACAAAGAAACAGGAGAATTGTCATGTAGTGGAATAATTATTTGGCTTGAAATATATTTTTCGGTGCACCAAGAGACAACTTCCTTACAGTCAAAAACCTCAAGGACGTAGCCTGCACGAGTGATTCCAAAGGTCCAAATCACTTTGTTCTGGGTGGAACAGGATGAATAGTAAGAGTATGCCATGGACCACTGGAATTTCTAGTCCTCACATCCGAAGATATTCACTATATCTCCACAGAACTATTGTCGAGATGCTTCCATAAGTTTATGAGAACGTTCGTTTTCTCCAGAAGATGTTTGAAATGAAGAGTTGGAAGGGATAATATAACCCTCCACAAATCTTGGTCCAATGCATGTGAATGGGAGATCTCCTCGAGCCTTTTGCTCATTAATGACAATCTCAATGGTTGTTGCATGATGCGATGTTAGCATTAAAGACTAGTAATTGCATACCTAGAAGTGAGATGATGGCAGGTGTGATGAAGAACAATTAAGGATTGGAGATTTGGTGAACGCACCAACACGACAACCCATGAAAGACATTCCATGCTATTTGAGATGAACAATCGGAAGGGATAATATAACTCTCTGCAGATATTGGTTTAATGCATATTAATGGGAGATCTCCTTGAGAATTTCTCTCATTAATGACAATGTTGACGATTTTTGCATGATGAGTTGTTAGCAACAAAGGTTACTAATTTCATATTTAGAAAGAAGTATGAAGGTCACGGGGACGGGAAAGAGAAATTCAGGAGTGGCTAATTATTGAAAGTGGTTAGTCGAGATTCAAAATAGGGTTACAAGGTACAACCATTAGAGGTGAGGATGGAAGAGGGCATGATGGGACAGTCCAAAGGTCAATTTGTATATTGCGAAACTCTGGGTACTATTTGCAGGCCATAGAACAATGGAAGCGTAATCGTGAGTCCACATGCCCGGTAAATTGCAATCGACAAAGTGGCTTAAGTATGGAATAGGGAAACGGTAGGCCGAACTCGTTTTCGCTAATATATTGAAATTTGCAATACATATCCCATTACCTGGAAAGATCTTTTCTGCATGTTTTTGGGCAAGTTATGTAGCGATAGTCAATGTGACTGTCTCGTTGAGACTTTTTCTTTGTAATGACGGTATGTATGGTTGTTTCATGATGAACTATTATAATCAAGCCTTGGTCGTTGAATACTTTGAAAGAAGTGCGAAGGTGGCGGGCATAGTAAACAATGACTAAGAATTGGATATTTCATGAACCCGCCAACCTGAGGTTCTACGAAAGAGATTGCATGAAATGGGAAAGTATGGAAAGTGGTTGGACAGGCCTTAAACTAGGGTTACAATGGTTCCCTAGGAGACGTGACTTCCCAAGGGTCAAATTGTATGTCTTGGAACTTTTGAGTGAAAAATGTGTAACATGGAAGAGGGGATGATGTGGGAATCTGAAGATCAATTTGCATATCGCAGAAGTGTGGGAGATCTCCTCGAGCCTTTCACTCATTAATGGAAATGTATAAGGTTATTGTATGGAGAAGTGTTAGCATTAAATCTTACTAATTTCATATCCAGAAAGAAGTATGAAGGTGGCGGGGACAGGGAACAACAATTAAGGAATGGATAATTATCGAAAGTAGTCGGTCGGGCTTCAAAATAGGGTTACAAGATACAACCAGCAGAGGTGAGGGCCCGAGGGTAAAATTGTATGTATCGGAAGTGCTGACCGCAGAAAGTGTAACATGGAAGAGGGCGTGTTGGTGAATTCATGTGGACAAATTGTATATCATGAAACTACCGATACTATTTTATAGTTGCGGAACATTGGAAACACAATCTTGAGCCCGCCAGTCCAGGAACTCGCAATTGAAAAAGTGTCTAAGTATGGAACAGGGAAATGGTAGGCCGGACTCGATACAAAGTGGTTTCATCATGTGCAACCATGGAAATGTATCACGTCATGAACATACAACCAATTTGCGGCTAAGTATTGAAAGGAACGACAGACGGTTGAGCTCATGATAGGGAATTCCAATGGACAAATTGTATATCACAAAACTCTGGGTATTGTTTGCAAGTCATGGAAGATTCAAAACACAATTTTGAGCCCGTCAATCCGGGAACCCACAATCGAAAAAGTGTCTAAGTATGGAATAGGGAAATGGTATCTCAGACTTATTTTTGCTAATATATTGAATTTTTTTATAGCTTTCCCATTACCTGGCAAGATATTTTCTGCATGTTTCTGGACAAGTTGTGTAGGAATAGTCAGTGTGACTATCTGCTCGAGGGTTTTTCTTTTTAATGATGATCTTTACAGTTGTTGCATGATGAACTCTTATAATTAAACCTTTGTTGTTTCATATTTGGAAAGAAATACGAAGGTGGCTGACACAAGAAATGATGACTAGGAGTTGGATATTTCGTGAACCCACCAACCCGAGGATCCAAAATAGGGTGACAAGATTTCCCTAGAAGACATGAGGCCCTGATGGTCAAATTGTACTGCTCGAAAAATTAGAATGCATAATGTGTAACACAAAAGAGGGGATGATGTGGGAGTCTGACAGTCAATTTGTATATCGTAGAGGTTTGGGTGATATTTGTAGGTCACGGAACCATGGAAGTGTAATCTAGAGGCCGAAATAATTAATGTGCATTGGGAAGGGAGTGAATGTGGCGGGGATGGAAGGGAGCCATAAATGGTTTGAAACTTTTTATGAACCCAGGTAAAGTGAAGCTTGCGATTTGGAGGAGCCCGGGGTGGAATCGTAGATCACAAATTTTTTGGGTCCAACATGTATATCATAGAACAGGTGGAAACATTTGGCTAAGTATGGAAAGGAACGTTAGTCGTTCTGAGTACTGTAAATGGAATTTTAATGTGTGCTAATGGGAGATATCCTCGAGGGTTTTTTCTTGTTAATGAAATTTTTTTCGTACCAGTGTGTTCAGTTGTCACTGGTAAAACCATAATTAATGTGCATTGGGAAGGGAGCGAGGGTAGTGGGGATGGAAGAAAGCGATAGATTCTTTGAATTTTTTTTTAACCCAAGTAGAGTGAATCTTGAAAGTTCAAGGAGTCCAGGATGGAATTGTAGATAACAAAAGTTTTGAGTGCAAGATGTATATCACAGAAAAAGTAGTAGCAGAGTTTGATAGCGCCAACCTTGGAAACCATGGCCATAAAATTGGTTAAGTATGGAAAGGAACAACGGTTAGTCATACTCGTTATGTGAGGATATAGATGGATATGAAGATCTATTAGTTCACCAACCCGGGAACCCACGATCATAGAAAGACGACTAAGTATATAACCAAAAAGGGATAATAGACGGGAAGAAGAAAAGGAAGAAGGAGTAAGTATATCATAGAACAACATCTGTTGTTCATTTATTAATGCCAATCTTTTCAAACCCCTAGTGAGTTCTCACTAGTAAAAGCATAAATTGCAGATCACAGATTTTTTTGGGTGCAAGATGTGTATGACGGAACAGAGGGCATAATTGTTTGATAGTGTTAAATCGAGACCCGATGGTCAGATAATTGGCTAAGTATTGAAAGGGACCACAGTCGATCGGGCTCATGATGTGAAGATATAGATGAAGATGAGAATATTCCAATCCACCAACCCGGGAAGTCTTGATCATAGAAATGCAACTAAATATAGAACCACAAAGGGATGATAGAGGGGAAGAAGACAAGGGAAAAATGGGTCATTATAGAAAAGGGGAAACAAAGGGAGAAACGATCATTTGGTATCAGCTATGTAATATACTTGGGGGTCAACAAAGACATCTTCAAGTTTAAAGAGAATTTGTTTATATTTATTCCAATAGTATTTTTTGGAACAGGGGAAGACCCAGGGTTCAATGCTTCAACAACGCACCAACAAAACCCTAACTACCGACCCTTTCGACAACACTTGTGAAGCAGATGAAGTCTCACCCGAGGTAGAGGCAGGGGTGGTTGTAGGACTCAAGTGTCTACAACCTAGCCGGAACAAAAATATGTGATTATAATACTTAACAGAGTACTTAGTAGTTAACGTTCATCAGTATTTAACCCTTAGTCACATCGCAGGAGAAAACCCTAATTACAACACAACGTAGTAATCAACAAGATCTAACACATCCAAGCACTTAAAACATAGAAATAGATCCGATCTGGTATTCATTCACATTACCAAGCACTAAGATATTATATCATATGCATCTAACATATATCACTACACTAAGCATAAATCACATCAATAACATAACAACTATAATGCACAAAGCAACCACAATAGAGGATATACATGGTTCACCCTAGTGTGGGGCTATGTCCACCAACTTTTGTCTTATTTATTGTCTTATTTCAATCTTCTACAAGAACAGATCCACAAGAACCCACTCCGCATAGGACAAGAGATATGCACGCACCTCACTAGAACCTCCTTCCCAGAGCTAGGTTACAACACAAAGCCTCTTTACAATCAATTTCACTTAGCTTTGCAAGTTCTCATGCACACAGTATGCCCAGAGCTACTCAATCACATAGATCCAACTACTTACATCACTTGCACTCAGGACAATATAGCACTTAGCACCACGTCTCTCTTAGATCTAGTGTTATATCTCTTACATTGTCTAGATATCTATTTATACATTACAAAAGGGGTCAAGGCATGGGTAAACCCATGGCCCAACATCCCATACCTGTTACATAAACCATAAACCCAAAACTTCCCTAAGAAGGGGTTGAGATCCCACGATCTCCACTTCTCCTTGTGCTCCACCTTAGACCAGCCTATCGAAGTCCCAAAACTAGTCAAACATGACCAAGGTTCTCCATAACTTGGTCAAGGGCCAACAGGACACCAATACTCACCTATGACTCGTCCTGAGTCACTCTGATCTGGGTAACTTTGCCTCAAATTCCTTGAGATTGGCTCGAGCTGCTTCGACCTGTTGCTTTGCCAGAGCCTCCTGCTCGATGAACTCTTGAATAACCTTCTCCTTCACAGGTCCTTCCAAGTGTTGTTCCACTATGGTGACCACTTTTTCCAGTTTTGCACCTCATCCTTCAATCTCCTCAAAAAGTATGCAAGCTACATCCTACACTAGATGGAGTCACTGAGTCACTTCCATGACCTTACTCTGGATGGAATGGACTTGTTGCTAAACTGTGCATTTTTCTTGGGATCGTTTCATCCTCTCGACTGTTGGTAGTGGCTTCAAATATGATTGCACCTTTGTTTCTTGCTGCTTGGCCTCCTAAATTTGTGACTCTAGTGTCCTTAGTTCAGGGTCCTCTACAAGGCGCTCGTAAGTCTGTGCACTTCGACTGCTGAGCTGCTTACATTCTAAGGCCAATGCCTTGATTCTCTGGACTACACTCTGAGTAGTTTCTTCTCTATGGTCTCACACTTCCTACGGAGTTCTTGTCACTTCTTATAACTCCAGTTCTGCTATCCTTTGTTGCAGATGCTAGATGGCTTCAGCAAGATTCCCTACTAATCCGTTGGATCTCAAATTTAGTGCATTAAAAGTTTTTAAAGAATTCTTTACTAGTTTTCTTATTCATGAATTAACATCAATGTAATCAATTGAATGCTTATAATCTGAAATAAAAGCAAACTGAACAGGAAATGAAATAGTAAAAGAGAAACAGAAAGATGAGGGTCACAAACAAAAATTGATAACGGAGTTCACCCCCTTCACTGGGCTACGTCTCAGGGTCCCTCTCCAATGGGTACCAATCCAATTAATATCTTTAAAATGGTACAAAATGGTTCTGGAATCTTTGAAAATCAACTTCAGTAACTGTAAAATAGAATGCTGTGCAAAAAGTCTTCAAGAACTCTTCTCTGGAATTTTACAAATTGGCTTTTAAAAGGCAAATAAAAACCAAATAACAGAGTACAGTCGACTTTTTAAATACAAACAACAATTCTGGAAAAATTACAGCAAAACTCTCCTCTATCCTCTTCTTTGTGCATAATCAACTTCAGCAGCTGTAAACAGAATGTTGTACCACAGTCTTCAAGACCTCCTCTCTTGAAAGTTACAAACTGGTCTTCAAAAGGAAAAGAAAACCAATTATAACAGAGAATGTCGACTTCAACAATAACAACATCTGGATAAAAATTACAGCCAAAAACCCTCTATGCGTATTGGCTGAAACTATTAATCATAAAGCAGCAGGTTGTACATTCAAACCTGATTTTGGAGCTCCTGTTCTATCTCCGCGTGATTCTCATCAAAATAGAACGATGCTACGAATGCTAAACAAGGTTGAATCCCCTGTAATCATGGCTAGAATCGAGCTGTTACAAATGCCAAAACCGAACCAAATGCCAAAACGTTGCTACAGTTGTATGTTACATTCATTGTTCCCCGCTAAATGTTGCAACAAATCTATCTTATACCATATATGGTATTGCTATCCCGCCAAGTGTAGACTCCGCCAAATGTTATGATGTCCCGCCAACTGTACCAAAACGTTACACATCACATGCTACCATATATGTTATATCCATTTACTAATTGTTGCACTGCTAGATGTGAAATCCGCCAAATGGAAACTCCGCCAAAACAAATGTTATGAACTTAACCGTGAACCATCACAATAACTTCCAGAACGTTCCGCTTGACCGTGCACCATGTCACATAACCATTTGATGTTACCGCTTGATGGTGCACATAACCGTCATACTAAACTGCGCACCCAAACGTTACACATTTGATGTTACCAACCGACCGTGCACCTAATGCACAAATGTTAAGAGATGAAACATTGACCCGTGCACCATGCAATGACTATGCCACATGTTCCAACCAAGCGTTACACATATGTTGGCAACGGTTCATTTATATGTTACCAAACTTTACCATTTATATGTTATACCAACCATGTGACATAACACATTGCACTAACTTTATGTTATGTAACATTGAACCGTTGAATGTTTATCTTATACATTGGATGAGTTGAAAAACATATGCTAAGTCTAGTTGGTGTGACTCATCCCTTTATGCGTCGAACCATGGTATAAAGCTAAGCTTTGATTTTATATGTTTTTTAAAACCATAACCAATAGCTTTAATAAAACCATGTATAATGGCATTTTTAAATGTGGTAAAATCTTGAGGTGTACCAAACCTGGGCATTGCATTGCCACTTCACTGCCATTGTACCATTTTCTCCTTGATTTGGATCGATATTATTTTGATGACGAATGACCCCCTGGATCATTCCTCCCCATTGGAGAGCTTTTGGACCTCCAAAATCCTGGATCACCCTGCAGGTAAGTGAGGGTACAGTTTCCTCACCTTTCCAATCTCCATACATCCTGCCTTGCTTAGAATCTGCATATTAGTCTCCTTGTCCATGACCAAAGGAGGCTTATACCATTTAAAATTCTTTGCATATACAACTGTATTCATTGGAGATAAGCTCAAATAGAAAGAATGTTTACACTTCTTTTCAAAGATCTCAAAATGATCATAAAAAAAATTGAGATTTTTACCTTTCAATCTTCCCTTGGTGATCTACAACCAAACTTGTTTTTCAACCTCAAACGGATGATGATTTTCATGCCCGTCTTTGCAAATTGCCTGTCTCTTCTCCTGCTATTCTTGCACTATCTGCTGCCCTGTTTTCTTTGCATCATGACGTCCACCTCTCACATCCTTTGCGCCGAAAGAAAAGTCCACATGTGACTTCAACAGATAACAAAAACAAGTCTCAAAAGGAGATTTAATTCATTGCATGTGCTGCAACTGTTCATCCCAAACCTTAGGATGTTCATCACAATAATTCTAAATAAATTGAATAATCATCAGATTCATGCCATATTTTGAAAAATGCATGCTTTGTTGCAACTGCACTTCATGTTGTACATATCTAGTAAGTCATAGTTTTTCAGGTCCCTGTAACAAAGCACCATACTTGGGAACACTTTTAATTAATTCAATTCCATGTTCCAGATTACCACTTTCCAATGATTCACATTTAACAACCATTAATGCAAACTTCCTACTAGCATTCACTATCATTTTCATTTGACTTGTAGTGACTAATGCTATATTTGTTTTCATATGATGTGCACGAACAATGTATTCCACACCACCTTTAAAGAGATGATATTTGTTCTGCTCTCTATAAAGACTACTTTCCGGTCATACAAATATGGACTCCCAAGTACAATTCCACAAATGTCAAGTGGCACTACATCTAGTTCTACCTCATCCATAAACTTTTCAGTGATTACAAATTTCAAAACACATTTCTTTGTAACTTGCAACTGTGTATCATTAGTAACCCAACCAAGAGGATAGGGTTTTTCATGAGGACTAGTAACTAGATTAAGTTTCTTAACCACTTCTTCTGATATCAAATTCACTTGAGAACCACTATCAAACAATGTGTCAAATTTTATATGATTTGTAATGACACGAACATGAAACAGTTCACTTCTTCTTTTATCACTTTGCATAGAAGTAGATAGCAGATTTGTACTTGTACTTGCACATGAATTACAACTTGAACTTGCATCAATGGAAAGAGATATACCTTTATCTTTACCTCAGATCCCTATTGTTGTGATCTTAGTCTCATCACCTGAATCAGATCCCAAATCCTGAATCACTACTGTAGTAGCTGCTTGATTATCTTTATCTTTGTTTTTATTTCTTCCCATCCATTTTGGCTTTAATTCTAGATGAAGCTTCCAACACTTAGAAACATCACGCTCTTTCTGACAATGTGAGCATGTAGGTTTTTCACCCTCTTTCTTTATGGTATATGATTTCTTTCCTTTATCTTTGCTTTTATCTTTGTTTTCAAATTTAGATGACTTCTTCATAAAAGAATCATTATCATGCTTACCCCTAGCTTCTAAATGTGTAGCTTGAACACATACATCATCCAAATTACTGTTTTAACATCAACAAAGTATGTTGCAAATAAGAATGCATGCCACCAATATATTTAAGAAGAGTTTCTTTCATATCCAATGCAACATTCAATGCAATAGCCCTTTTCCTGAATTCATGAGTATATTCTTGTATGCTTTTTCCTTTAGCTTATCTAAAAGTTTGCTAGCTCATTATTAATTGCTGCATGTGACCTAAAGGATAGAATTGCTTTCTTAATACTTCATTGAATTCATTCCAAACTGAAATAATTTTACCATACTTTCGAAGATCTTGTTGAATCTTGCTCTCCCACCAAGTAAGAGCCATCCCACTCATTCACAAAGTGTCCAACCGAATCCTGGGAAGGTAATCATTAATGCCCTGCACCCTGCAGTATACTTCAAGCTGCTTGATCCAATTGTCTAACTTTTCAACATCTAAATCTCAATTATAAATTGGTAATTCAAATTTTACATCCAATTTGAAATATGGCATATTAGAATTTGCATTATTTGAATGAGAAGTATGAGAAGAAGAGAAAGTTTGATGAGTTTTAGGAGGATGACCATCACCTCCTACTTCTTTACCCTTTTCTTCCTTCTTCACTTCTGCATCTTTGGATGAAGATTCTTCTTCTTTCTTCTTCCTTTCTGTTCGCTCATCAAGAAGAAGTTCCATCATGGCTTTCATGCTAATAAAATCCTCCAAAAAATCAATTTCGGAAACAATAGGCTTTTCCTGTTCTGTATGTCCTTCTTCTTCCCCTCGTGGAGAAGACATGGTTGTTCTCGAAAATGTCCTCCTCGAGCCAATCTCAGGTTCACCTTCTACCAGTTCTCCTTCACCAAGTTTCGACTTGGACCTAGTAAGCATTCAAAAACTTTGCACAAGCAGTTAACCTGCTCTGATACCATAATATGATCCGTCGGATCTCAACTTTAGTGCATTAAAAGTTTTTAAAGAATGCTTTACTAGTTTTCTTATTCATGAATTAACATCAATGTAATCAATTGAATGCTTATAATCTGAAATAAAAGCAAACTGAATAGGAAATGAAACAACAAAAGAGAAACAAAAAGATGAGAGTCAGAAACAGAAATTGATAACGAAGTTCACCCCCTTCACTGGGCTACGTCTCTGGGTCCCTCTCCAATGGGTACCGATCCAATTAATATCTTTAAAATGGTACAAAATGGTTCTGGAATCTCTGAACATCAACTTCGGCAACTGTAAAACAAAATGTTGTGAAAAAATTCTTCAAGACCTCTTCTCTAGAATTTTACAAATTGGCTGTTAAAAGGTAAATAAAAACCAAATAACAAAGTACAATCGACTTTTTAAATACAAACAACAATTCTGGAAAAATTACAGCAAAACTCTCCTCTGTCCTCTTCTTTGTGCATAATAAACTTCAACAGCTGTAAACAAAATGTTGTACCACAGTCTTCAATACCTCCTCTCTTGAAAGTTACAAATTGGTCTTCAAAAGGCAAAGAAAACCAATTATAACAGAGAATGTCGACTTCAACAATAACAACATCTGGATAAAAATTACAACCAAAAACCCTTTGTGCGTACTAGCTGAAACTCTTGATTATAAAGCAGCAGGTTGTACGTTCAAACCCGATTCTGGTGCTTCTGTTCTATCTCTGCGAGATTCTCATCACAATAGAATGATGCTCTGAATGCTAAACGAGGTTGAATCCCCTATAATCGTGGCTAGAATCGAGCTATTACAAATGTCAAAACCGAACCAAATGCCAAAATGTTGCTACAGTTGTATGTTACATTCACTGTTCCCCGCTAAATGTTGCAACAGAGCTATCTTATACCATATATGGTATTGCTATCCTGCCAAGTGTAGACTCTGCCAAATGTTATGATGTCCTGCCAACTGTACCAGAACGGTACATAGCACATGCTACCATATATGTTATATCCATTTACTAACTGTTGCACCGCTAGATGTGAACTCCACCAAATGGAAACTCCGCCAAAACAAATGTTATGAACTTAACCATGCACCATCGCATTAACCGCCAGAATGTTTTGCTTGACCGTGCACCATGTCACATAACCATTTGATGTTACTGCTTGACGGTGCACATAACCGTCAGACTAAACTGCGCACCCAAACATTACACATTTGATGTTACCAACCGACCGCGCACCCAATGCACAAATGTTAAGAGATGAAACGTTGACCCGTGCACCGTGCAATGACTATGCCACATGTTCCAACCAAGCGTTACACATATGTTGCCAACGGTTCATTTATATGTTACCAAAATTTACCATTTATATGTTATACCAACCATGTGACATAACACATTGCACTGACTTTATGTTATGTAATGTTGAACCATTGAATGTTTAGCTTATACATTGGATGGGTTGAAAAACATATGCTAAGTCTAGTTGGTGTGACTCATCCATTTATGCGCTGAACCATGGTATAAAGCTAAGCTTTGATTTTATATGTTTTTTAAAACCATAACCATTAGCTTTAATAAAACCATGTACAATAACCTTTTCAAATGTGGTAAAATCTTGAGGTGTACCAAACCTGGGCATTGCATTGCCACTTCACTGCCATTGTACCATTTTCTCCTTGATTTGGATCGATATTATTTTGATGACGAATGACCCCCTGGATAACCTACTTCGATTTCCACTGGGTCTTCTTCCATATATTCTAATCCCGTCATAGAGCAAAGTGCTCTAGTGACTGCTTCTTTAACTCCAATCTACTCTGCAAGCAACTGTTCCTTCTCCTTCTGGATCTGTGCTCTATCCTTTGCAAACTTGGCTTGGATTTCATCTTTTTCCTGTTTCGCAACCCGACGTTGCTTTATGGATTCCTCTTTTGCTTGCTTTAAGGACTTTGTGGCCTGATCTTTTTCTTCCTGAACATGAAGAAGGTGAGCTTCGGTTGCATCTACTATTCATTGTAGCTGGGCAGGTTCATCTCCCAATTCTGTTACCTCTGATGACGGGGGCGCAGTAGACATTGCACAACTGGAGTAGAGGGCTTTTTGTACCCCTTTCAACTCTGCTTCAATTCTTTCATACATGGTCTCTTGTTTGGATTCATTGAACTATAAGATATCTTCATAGGTTTATGAGACAATGGCGATGATGAAATCTATGTCATCCATCGTGAGCACAGTTTGCATCTGTTGTTTACTAGCTTTGGACTTCTTCCACAATGTAGTTTTCATGGGGGAAACCTTTATTTTCTTGGAGGTCTCAGCTTCATCAATAGGATCCCTAGGCAGTGTTACTTCACCTTTTTTCTACTTGTCTTCTTCTCCTTTGTCCTCTTATTTATCTACTTCATCATCACCTCCCCCTCCAGGTGAGTCTAAAGTAGTCTCTTCTAATGCATTGTTCGGCTCCTGCACCTCTTCCTTTTTCTTCCTTCTTCTACTGTTGGCCCCTGGGTGTATCATACTCTTTGCGAGTGACCACAGGACTTTCGATGAGGTTGGGGTCGAACAGTTCTATCTGGTCGACTGGTATAAGGAGATTTTTAGGCTACTCCTTAGTTATTTCTTCCATGTCATCCTTAGTTAGATTTTAATAAGATTGGATCTCTTCTTTATGTTTATCTCCATGCGTAGTGATATAAATAAAATTTCTATCTATGCGGAACTTCACAAATGGTATGAATCTATGCAGGGTGTTCGATGTCATACAAGGGAAAGACTCAATAGCCCTATTCAACTACAGGTAGTAGGTGTGGAAAACCGTGTTTGATTATCATTTTTTCTCCATGTCTCTCGAATACCAGAGCGTGGTGAAATTCGCAGCTAGGGGTTAGAATGGCTTAATATTAGGGAAGGTCGCTCCTTCTGGAATCTCCCAGGTAATGAAGGCAATGAGGATCAGTAGCCAACTAAAATTAAACTCATATCCCTGATCATGAGCTTCACGACAATGTTGATCTAAATGGTTGACGAGGTAACTCGCCCAGTTCATTTGTAGTCCTTCAATGCATTTTCCCGCGAGGTCAACAATGAACCCCATGACCTGCGTGGGCCTGTTCTTCCTTGAAATATTACCAATGATAAACTGGTAGACTAGGCACATTGTTCCATTCTGAATGGAGGATACCTTGTAGCCTCACTTCCCCTTTTCCATGTCACCATAGGTATCTTTAATTTTCTACGCCAGGGCACGATCTTCAGCCTTCCCTGGATAAAATTCTTGTGGATATGGTCCTTTCATGCTTAGTCTGGTGATCCAATGGATCAATGTCAGATCTACTGTGATGCATCTTTCCAGCCACAGATAACCTCCATGGAAAAAAGACAACAGGAGTTTAACGCACGCATTAACCTCCTGATGCCTTCCAAAGTGTGGTGTCTTCATCACATTCAGGATAGTGAACCTCACGATGTCCATAGTCCACAACTGGGGGATAATATTTTACTTATTCCCCTTGGTCCTAGTCAAATACTTGTGTGGAGCGAGAATTCCATTATTCTTGTGATCTCCCAAGTTGAAGTTACTGATCTTCAATGTCATGATTTGTCCTAACTATGGTCCTACTACGCGTATCCCCTTCGGGAGGTATGCAGTAATCAAGGTGTAGTTGAAGTCTCTCGGGACACTGTCACGACTCACCACATCAGCCAAAGGTGGGATATAATCGGGCAGGATAAATGGGATGAGCTTCACATTCTCCAAGTCATCACGATGCTTGGTTCGTTTCTCTGTCGTAGCTCGGGATGGTCCAGATCCAAGAGCAGTCGACGGGGATGCTTGCACTCCTCTCGAAGGCCTAGACTCCTATGGAAATGACATTCTCATCCTTGAGTTCTATGAGGATCTCTTTGACATATTTCTCTACTTCACTGAAGTCACCCGACATGCATGCTCGAGATCCGGTATCTCAGGTCGGTGATCAAATACTTGATGTAACAGAACGGGTGGCGAGGTCTCAAATAGGTACAACGTGAAAGAAAATCGTTCTCTATGGGCTCAGATAATTACAATTGGAAAAAGTGTTCTCAGTGCAACGCTCGACAGGATAAATATACAATGTCATAATTAACTCCTACAATGGGCAGGAACACCTCAATCAATGCAATCCATCTGTTATGGTGCAGTCCCAATGACCTAATGGCGATATTTCTAGCCATAATTGCGGTTCAAGCCGTTCTGGAGCATCAGGATAATGGTTGGGATGCCTCCAATGGTCATATTGCTTCACCATGGCAAAGTGCCAATCTACGTTGTTCTGATATCCTGACGAAGTTTAAGTTCTGCAAACCTTCCTTCTGCGAAGTCCTCCTTGAAATTCCCTGTAATTTTTCTAACTTTGCTTTCTTCTTGTTGAGATTTCTGGCTTTCTTTCCTATAATATGAGTCAATGATTTCCTCTTTCTATTATTGTTCTTATCTCGTCTTGGCATAGTAAGTTTTCACTACTGTGGGTCGTTCAAGGGTTCTGAGGGTAATACTTCTTCTTTTTCTCAAGTAGGTTCTCTACTATATTGTACATATAGGTGTTTCAAGTCTTCCTGTTTTCTTTTAGCTTCGACATCCAGATCTATGGTCCTCAGTAGCTTTGACTAGTCCTCTTGTTCTTCCAGTAAGTGCGCTATTCTACTAGCCATGAAATCTCTTAGTTCTTGTTTTTTTTGTTCTAGATCCTCCTCTTCTTTTTTCCTTCATATCTCATCTTTCTCAACCCAAGTTTTTCCTAGAAAAATAGCAAATGGGGCACTGTTCTCAACAAATTTAATGATCTCAAATTCTTCTTCTGTCAAAGTTCCATGAGCACTCATAGATATCTGGGTAATTGTTCCACATAGGGTTATCATCTTCCCTTTAAAAAATCTTATTCCTCCAAATGAAGGAACCATAGCAGGT
>SNQJ01S0076166.1:35554-49010 GCA_010110895.2 Picea sitchensis | reverse complement strand
CAGGTTTTCCCAAAATTTCCTAAGTTCTTTTTGTCATGATATTCACCTGTGTTTCCTCATCCAGAAAATAGTCTATGTTGAAGTCTCCTATTCTTGTTTCTATGCATTCTTTCTCGTTTAAGATATATGATAAGTTGATATCTCTGTGATCAGTCAGGGTTTCTTTCATCTGTAATAATATAGTCTCTGATTCTTTCTGGGGTTCAATAATATGCTTAGTTTCTTGGCATGTCTCATGGTTTTCTTGTCTCATATTCATCTTTTCAACTTTAGCAATCATTCTAGGGCAATCCAAAACTTCATGGTCCATATATTTATAGAAAAGACAACTAGGACCTCTACCAGGGAATTCCTTAGCAATATGTCCCAGTCTTCTGCAACTATAGAAAAGAGTTAATCCTCTCTTTCTTTTAAATGACCCCCAACCTTTCATGTATTTCGCACTAGGATCATAGTAACTAACCTGCAAAAAATTATTTCTAGGATCCTACATCCATTTTTTAGTCCAAACATTCTTTATATGCATAGTAATAACATATATTTCACTATTCTTATCAGATCTACTCATATCCAATCTTCTTTCTTCTAGTTGTGCCCTATTTTTCAAACTAGGACAAAATATATTAGACATACCTAGATCCATTCTTTCAGAAAAAAAAAATTCACTTATATCACCTTTCTCATAGCACAAAGCTTTAAGATCTTACCTCTTTTCTTCATATCTGATTCTGTTCTTAGCATAGAACTTCGTAGTGAAGTAGAATATTGCGCACTAAAGAAATAGATCTACACACAAAGATTTATTTTCTTCAGTTCCCAACAATCAGAGCTTTAGGTCCCGACAACAGAACCATTTGTTGGCACAGGGGCAGAACCAAGGTTCAACGCTTCAATAGCACACCAAAAAAACCTAACTACCGTCCCTTTCAGAAACACCTATGAAGCAGATGAAGTCTCACTCGAGGTAGAGGTAGGGGTGGTTGCATGACTCAATTGTATACAACCTAGCTGGGACACAGATCTGTGATTATAATACTTAACATAGTACTTAGCAGTTAACATTCATCAGTATTTAACCCTTATTCACATCGTAGGAGAAAACCCTAATTACAACACAACGCAGTATTCAACAAGATCTAACACATCCAAGCACTTAGCATATAGAAATAGACATGATCTAGTATTCATTCACATTACCAAGCACTAAGCTATTATATCAGATGCATCTAACATATATCACTGCACTAAGAATAAATCACATCAATAACATAACAACTATAATACACAAAGAAACCACAACACAGGATATACATGGTTCACCCCAGTGTGGGGCTACGTACACCAACTCTTATCTTCTTTATTGTCTTCTTTCAATCTTCTACAAGCACAGAGCCACAAGAACTCACTCTGCATAGGACAAGAGATCTTCGCGCACCTCGCCAGACCCTCCTTCCCCGAGCTAGGTTACAACACAAATCCTATTTACATACACTTGCACTTATCTATGCAAGTTCTCATGCACACAATATTCACAGAGCTACTCAATCACATAGATCCAACTACTTACATCATTTGCACTCAGCAAAATATAGCACTTAGCACCATGTCTCTCTTAGATCTAGTGTTATATCTCTTACATCGTCTAGATATCTATTTATACATTACAAAAGGGGCCAAGGCATGGTTAAACCCATGGGCCAACATCCCATACTCGTTACATAAACCCTAAACCCAAAACTGCCCTAAGAAGGGGTCGAGATCCTGCGATCTCCACTTCACCTTGCGCTCCACCTTCGACCAGCCTGTCGACATCCCAAAACTAATCAAACCTGACCAAGGTTCTCCATAACTTATTCAAGGGCCAACAATATTAATATCAATATATCTTAATAGAATATGTGTGGTCCAAATGTAAAGCATCTTCCAATTTGTAGGGTGTTTTTCGGTTCGCAAATTTCGTTGAAACCCATAAGCAATAGAAAGAAAACAAATATATATATATATGAAATAAAAATTTTATATGCAAGGATATTATCAAATAGAAGAAGTTGTAATATATGCACAATATTGAACAGGAACATGATGTCAACACCTGAGTTGCCTTGTTGAAATAAAGTCATTAATTCATTCTATTTACTAGACCCCAAAGAATGAAAGCAGGACAGGTCCACCCATTTATTTCTTAAGTATAGGTTGGGTGCCACATAACTATGTCCTATCACAAATTATTCTTCCATGTAAAATGTAAGGAGTGAATAGAGTATCTTTTATTTAAATCGAAGTGTCGGGCAACAGAAAAAAAGTTTGTCGTGCATGTTTAACCATGGATCAAAGAGAATCTTAAATTATTGTAGAAAGAGGTTGAATTCATATATCAATATCTATATAGGCAAATGATTCAATTTAAAAAAAAGTACAAAATAAAATAAAAAACAATATTAGACCTTGGAAAACACCATACAAAAACCTCAAATATTCTATATTCAAATAAACTGGGTTACAAAATACAACTGAGATTATTTCCCAAAATAGTTGTCTTGAAATAGTTCAACAGATATTCCCTGAAATTTAAATGTGTTTTCCATAATGACTGTGATTGGGGCTCCCACAAACAAAAAAATAAATATGTACAAGAATCAAGCCTGTAGACAATCTTTTATAGATTTCAACTTGATCATCAAATGCTTGCTTGGTTAAAAACAACAAGTTGAATATCAATTTTGAGTCTTGGACTTCATTGGTGCTTCCAGCTAGATCTATCCCAGCTTCTTGAATAATTTTTCTCTTCTAGATATGGCCTGCCTGCATTAGCTTTTTATTCAACATTCCATACTTTGCTAAGTGTTAATTTCCCTATATCATCGAAAACTTGGGGTTTAAGGTACCTTCCTTGTAATTTTCCTGGTCATCGACACCTGAGACAACTTAGAGATGCAATTCAAGCCCAATTCAAAGAAGAGGGAGTGGTTTTATGTGACATTAGTTTGGGGGGGGGAAATCTTGTTAGCCAACAAAAGCTGAGACAAAAACAAATTCAAGTATGTTGTGACTGGTATTCTCCCTGTATTCGATCATTTGTTTCATTGAAAGGCATGCATGAATATTTGTATTTTGAATTTCTTTGTTTTATTGTTGTAAATTGGAAGGGACGTTCAAGTCACCTGCAAAATGCTCCTCTGCTGAAGTATATAACTTCTTACTGCAAGATAGATTTGGAAAGTGTATCAAATGTTGCAAATCACACCATAATATATCTTTCTTCATAAGGGTGCCAGACATCGTGGATCACAAAATGGTCTGGAATATTCGGAAGCGATGCCAAATATTACTCCATGCCTGAATATACTCAGAAGGAAATCATAAATTTGGATCCTCACGAAGGTGAGAAACTGTATGCGTTCTTGAATCAACATTCTAAAATTACTGAACCTTTTATGACAAAGTTGTAACAGACTTGACATACATCCAAATTCTATCTCAAACATTGTTGAGCGACCTCTGGATGGAGTAACAGACTCAACGTAAAATCAACTTTTGATCACTATTGGTACTAATTTCAAGTGTAACAAGTCATGACCCCAGTCTCCAGGTAGCTTCAACTTCAAGCATCCACACTGGTGGTGACTCTAGACTCTATATAGCTTCAGCTTTAGACATCGACACTAGCAGTGGAAATGGGAAAAATTCCATTGACTGCAGGGCGGTAATGCGGTGAACAAGCAGGCCTGTCCTTGTCAAAGCAATTAGACTGCAGGATTTTCAAACTTGCAAAGAGCATTGACTTTAGTGTTTCTTTGTGATGACAATTACAATGTTGTTGTGAGTCCATAAGTATTTGGAGGTTGGGTGTTATGTGCGATTATGACCTCAACATTAGGTACATGTCAAACATATATTATATGAAATTGTGGTGTTAATTCGATTTCCATAGTCGTCGACGACTCAATTTTATTGGCACAAGAAATATTAATTGTATGATTAATTAACATCCTTGAAGAACGTGAATCCCAAACAATGCCTGAAACTTTTCGAACAACCATATCTTAAAAAAATACATTGTTTTATATTTTAAGAAACAAGAAATTGTATTTTCTATGTCTAACATTAGGTTGCACACGTAAACCTTTTAAATTTAACCAAAATTAATATATAGTCAACTCAAATCCCCGGAAGCTATGAAATTCCCTAGAGCTAGTTTATTTCCATCATGTTGGTTGGGATAGAAGGATCCACCACCAGGACAAAGAAAGAAGGTAGAAATAAAATTACCTATGCAAACACAAGCTGGTGATGGAAGCACTCTATTACCAGGAAGACACTCTATCCTTATCGATCTGTGATCCCGATGAACAAATCGAGAGGCACTTGCGGTGAGGCCATGGCGATTTATTTGATCCAGACAAGGATTTACTTCAAGCATCGAGAAATTTCCATCTTTTTTCAAATATCAGATCTACTGCAACATAAGAAATGCATTCTCCTTATTCAAAGCAAGGGAAACAAGAAGAAGATTGATATTCAATGGAAACAACTCTGGAATATCCTACTACATCAAGGTCTCTTATAAAGAATGAAACAAAATTATTACATGAAGGTGGTAGTAAAAGGTGATCTTTAGAAACCAAATCATTACCTTAACACATCAAACTTCTTGTAGGAGGTGGTAGTATAAAGTAATCTTCAGAAAGTGTTGCAAATTCCATAATCCAGAATTCCTTCCCATTAATGTTTCCCAGTTACATGTCGATGCAAGCATCAGAAACTTTTGAGAGCCTCGTTCCCTAGTTATATACCCACCTTTGACTACTAGGAGAATATTCTTGCAAAGATCGGCAAGCTCTTCGACCCAGATGCAATCATATGCATAGGAATAGTGAAACAAATGTGTAGTACCAATAAAAATTTGATTGTATGTGGAGTCTATTACTATATCCAGAGGTCAGTGAACAAACTTTGACAAAGAATTTGACTTTCTGTCAAGTCTGTTACCACACCCAAAAGTAGCTCAAAAAACTTTTAAATAGAAACTTATGTAATTTTAGGATGTTGATTCAACCACCCATACAGTTTCTCACATTTGTGAGGATCCAAATTTATAATTTCCTTCTATGTATATTCACGCATGGATTAAAATTTGGTGTCATTTCCAAATATTCTATACCATTTTTCAAGCCACGATATGTGTGACTCCTCTGATGAAAGATAAATTCTTGTGTGGTCTGCAGGATTTGATACACTTGCCAAATATGTGTTGTTGGAAGAATATATATACTTCAACAAAGGAACATTTTCTAGGTGACTTGAAAGTCCCTTCCAATTTCTAGTAACAAAACAAAGAAGTTCAACATACAAATCTCCAGGCAGTCCTTTCAACCAACCAAAGCTTAGAATATAGGGAGAATACCAATCATAAGATACTTGAATTTTTGTGTTTGAGTTTCTGTTGGCTAACAATATTTTTTTTGCTCAAATCCGACGTCACATAAAACCATCCCCTTGTCTTTCAATTGGGCCTGAATGGAATCTCTAAGTTGTCTCACATGTGGATGACCAGGAAAATTACAACAAAGGCACCTTAAAGCACAAGTTTTCAATGATAGAGAGAAATGGGAATAAGTATTTAAAATGAATGTTGGAGGATGATAGTATAATCTTCCATAAATCTTGGTTTAATTCATTTTAATGGAATATGTCCTCAATCTTTTAGCCTATTAATGCCAATATTTTCGAATATGTGTGTTGAATAGTCACTAATAACATGAGTTAACATTTCAATATGCAAGAATATTCTCAAATGACATGACATGTTTGTGTATGACAGTGGGGTAGTGCAATATTGCACTCTTACTATGACAATTCCTTAAAGAAACTAAAATAAACAACATTTTTTTTCCAATTTAAGAAGGACGCAAAAAAATCATCAGATCCCATAATATTCGTCCATTAATGTGTTTTAGTGGGAGATGTCCTCGAGATTTCTACTTATTAATGCCAATATTTTCAAACCTATCTGGTGAGTTTTCACTAGTAAAATCATAATTAATGTGCATTGGGAAGGGCGGAAGGTGGTGGGGATGGAGAGGAGAGAAAAATGCTTTTAAAATTTTGTGAACCTGGGAGCCCGTGAACCCGTGCAATTTTGAAGACTCGACTAAGTATGGAAAGGCAGGTCGATCATAAAGATTCATCGTAGGTATATTCAGTCTTGTGAGTTTGAGGAGTCTGGGGTCGAATTGTATATCACCAAAGTTTTGGGTGCAATATGTATACCTTGAACATAGGGCACCAGAGTTCGATAGTGCCTATCCGCAAACCCGCATTCATAAAATTGGCTAAGTATGAAAATGAACAATGGTCGATCAAAATATTGATGTGAATATATAGATGGATATGAGGATTTGTCAGTTTTCCACCCCGAGAACCCGCGAGCACAACAAAACGACTAAGTATAGAACTAAAAACACATAATAGAGGGGAAGAAGAAAAGGGAAAAACAGGCAAATATAGAAGAGGAAAAAGAAAGGGAGATAAGAACTTTATCCCTCACACAACAACACTTATTCTCATAATTATGAAGCCATAGAAACACATTAACTATGGGAAAAACATTCTCAGCTATGAAATATAGATGGAGCTCGACAAACTCTGGTTCAATTCAAAAGAGATGTTGTTTATATCTATTGCAATTTTTTTCATATTATTATATCTTAATAGTATTTTTTGGTGGCCCAACTGTAAAACGATGTTCCAATTTGCATTTCTCAAGTGGAGATGTGTTTGTGAAGACACATTTCCTTGAACCACAGTCCAGGGGCAAGGAAAGTACAACATCGACTATTTTTTGAGCAAAGGTTTGTTGAAGAGTAAGCAATGTATTTCCAAGTGCACGTATCATTTGCATAGTATCAATATGATTTCTTTCATGTTCTTCATGTATTCTTTTGAAGGCACTTGTCATATATTTTTCAACCTTTTCCATGTCACTATGGATGCAACAGAGGTGGGATATCTGGGGAACAATGACCTCAAGAACAACACCAAGACAGTGCCACACCCATGTTCTCTGGTCGTAGTAGTCACATATGAAATATGTTCTGCAAGAGGATTTTGGCTCAGGCATTCCTAGTATTGAAAATTCTTACTTGCAAACTGGAAATAGTAAACAACAACCAATGAAGAGGAATGAAACCATGACACCAAGACCCACCGATGAATGGGAAAGGAAAAAAACACAACCCCTGGCCTATAAAATGCAACAACATGTCCAACTGGGGATGGAAGACCCCAACCCTGCAAAGTTGAAGCAAATAAGAGCAAGCGACAAACAACAAAATAGTGAACAAGTACGAAGACAATATTTCCCAAATTTACTGCACACAAGATTGTATAAAAAAATCATAGGAATATATTGTAATGCGCCTGTTAAGAAAACATTTTAGGTTGTGAAGCCTGCCATGTAAACATTTAAGATTGAGGAACGTCCAAAGGCCTCCCACTGTGTAAATATGTAAGAAAGATGCAGTTTGCATGGTTGGAATTATACATCCACAATTGGAACTATGCTTCTGTCGCTCCCCATTCACGGGTAAGTTTCACTTCCATGGTTGCATCCCTATTCATTGTGTGTTTGTGTGTGTGTGTGTGTGTGTGTGTGTGTGTGTGTGTGTGTTTTCTAGTTTTAAAGTAAGCATTTTCAATACTAGGAGGGATCAAAATCCTCTTGCAAAACATCTTTGTATGTGGCTACTCAGAACCCACCTCCATAACACCCAGTGACATATAAAAAAGGAAATCATGTTTTCTCTTCACATATGAAGATGTTCTGCAAGAAGATTTTGACCCAAGCATCCCTAGTATTTAAATTTTTCACTTGCAAAATCGAAACAGCAAACAACAAACAATGAATATGAATGTAAACCTAGCAACGAAACCCACCCATTAATGGGGAACAACAGAAGTGCAGTTCCAATCGCGATTGCATAATCCCAAGCGTGCAAACTGTAATAAAAACAACAGACAAACAAGAGAAACATCAATAGGAAAACAAGAAACCAGTTAACAAGAAACAAGAAAGCATCAAACAGTGAACCAATAATGTCGCTAAAGAAGAATATTTTCCATATTCACTGTAGACAACATTGCAGAAGTAAAAAAAAATAAAAAAAAAATTAGACGAAAATGTATTGTAACAAGCTTGTTAAGAAATGCAAGAATGAAACCACAACATTGAGACCCAATGCTGAATGGGGAAGGACATAAGTGCATCCCCTGGCCTATGAACTTCAACAACAGGCCCAAATGCATATGCAAGACCCCAACCTTGCAAAGTTGAAGAAAACAAGAACAAACAACAAACAACAAACTAGTGAACAAGCACCAAAAGGACCAACTGTAGCTGCAGGACCTCAACTCTGCAAATTTGAATCAAACAACAATAAGAAACATCCATTGAACCAACGAGAAAGCATCAACTACTCAACCGAGAATGTCAGTGAAGAACAATATTGGCCAAATTCACTGCACACAAGATTGTATCAAAAAATCAGAGGAAAATGTATTGTAACACACTTGTTAAGAAAACATTTCAATTTGTGGGGCATGCTAGGTAAACATTTAAGGATGTGAGGACCGTCCAAAGGCCTCCCACTATGTAAACAATTAAGAAATTTGCAGTTTGCACGATTGGTATTTTTCAATACTGGGAGCGATCAAAATCCTATTGCAACTCATCTTTGTATGTGACTACTATGACCAGAGAAGCATGACTATAATGGTGTCTTTTTCTCTTTCCCGATCACCAATGATCAACACATAACCCACCTCCATCGCAGCCATAGTGACATACACGAAAAGGAAATCGTGTTTTCTCCTCATATACAAAGATGTTCTGCAAGAGGATTTTGACTCAAGCATCTCCAGTATTGAAATTTCTCACTTGCAAACTGCAAATAAAAAAAAACAAAGAAAACAACAAACAACGAATAGGAAGCTAAACATGGCACCAAAACCCACCCGTCAACAGGGAATGATAGAAGCTTAGTTCCAATAGTGTAAGTTCTTTTCCAACAGAACCTAAAATTTAATAAATTAATTAATACATAACATTGATATTTATAACTTCTTTTTCGGTTCTATATTCAACAAGCTAACAAACTAATAGTTCATGGTTCAACAAATTATAATTGAGCAACATGATATACAAATCATATATAAAAATAAACATACACAACTTAGTAAAATAGTGAACCATCATAACGATAATGACATAATTACCTCTTAGTGATGTTGTTTCCCCAACTCCGTCCGTCCTCCCTGCTCTACCCAAACCCTGCCCAAAGCCAAATCTTTCCTCCCTGCCAGCTAGGAACAGAGCCTATCCGACTCCCTAGCTCCAGGATTCCTAGCCCTTGAGCACAAAACTCCCAGCAACCGATGCTCCCTTGTAATAGTCCAACAAATTCCTCCAGCCTAAAACCAGAAAATACAGTTTTCCAATCCCTCCCCTGGAAAAATGATCCAATACAATCCCCTCATCTCTCGAAAATTCTCCCTGCTCCTAAAATCAAAAGTGCCCCTCTCGAATGTCTTTGCCCCCTCATATACCCCCCCTCCCTCGCTTGACACTCCAAACTCTACTAAAAGTTAAATCTTTCCTCCTCGCCAGCCTAGGAACAGAGCTCATCCGGACTTCCTAGCTCCGTGGATTCCTAGCCCTTGAGTTAATAAAACTCCCAGCAACCCCATGCTCCCTTGTATTAGTCCAACAAATTCTCTAAAACCAGAAAATACAATGCCTAATCCTCCCCCGAAAAAAATGATCCAATACAATCTCCTCATCTCTCAAAAAATTCTCCCTGCCCCCAAAACTGTGTGCTCTCTCGAATTCCTTTGCCCCCTCATATCCTCCGCCCATTCACCGCCTCCCATTCAATTCCAACAACCTTATCCCTCCATTCAATGCCAACCACCTTTATCCCTCAATTCAATGCCAACCATCCCTCAATATGTTAAGTTTTCTATCAAATAAATTAAAATTTATTAAACTTTAATTCATTACCAAAACATTAAATGAGTTAATTAATTAATTAATTAGTTATTAATAACATTAAACAATAATTAATTAATATTATTAATAAATAATCATTATTTCACTAATACACATTATACATTAGGACAGCTTTAATTAAATCTTCATTAACCCTTTAACAATTATTTAACTAGGGATGTTACACACACCCACTTCTTCGTGAAAACTAACCCGGGTTAAAGCATTTTATGATATCTCGTGGAAAGACACATGTTTCACACACATTCATAACAAATAACCACATTATTAGTAAGTAAGCCAAGAAAACTCATACACACTAGTATACATGTGCAAGAAATGCATGTGTAGCTGGGGTACATGTCTCATGCATGTACTAATAACAATAACTCTCATCTCTATACACTTCATATGCATCCAATCCATTCAACAAGACTATTCATTTTATAAAAGATGACACCAATCAATTGTTTGATAAATCATTTAATTACTATTATCTAGCTCAACACTGTTATTTAGACAATTGTAGTTTAGTTAAGCATAATTATGAATATTCATATATACCCATTTTCTTTTCACAAGGAAAAACAATAAATTCCACCATAAGACAACTACACACCCTCAACTATTTCTACTCATCCTTCCTCCCTAACTTACTTCCATATTCATTCCTATCCTTCCTCTCATGGACTATCTTGGAGCCTCAACCATATTGACCTAACTCCAAATAGAACCCATAAGTAGCGTCACCATCTCTGACCAAGCTTCCCCCAACGTAGTGTAATTGACTGTACCATCATCACACATCTAGGGGAGCATGAGCTAACACCATCCTCCCATGACTTCGTGTTTCATAAGATACATGGTGGGAAATGCCTCCACTCCTCCTAATCATGAATAGGGTCCACACTGCATGTTTGTCGTACAAGGCACCATGTTGTCAGAGTTTTGTCATCGCCTATTTAGTTTTTAAGCAGCCTCACCACCTAAAATCCTCGTGACCGGGTTCACATATCATAGCAATGCATCCAAACCAATATAATTTCACATACAAAGATTCATATAACTATTGTTTCTACGGTCACCACATCCACTTTCATTATCATATCCCTTTGGCTATTTCATAGCCCAATGACCAGCAGATTAACTGGTAACACAAACTCATACACATCTATGCATTATTATCATGTAATTTCATACAACTAAAATCTCAATTGGTATCCTCATCAAAATCAACTTTAACATCAAAGTTTTCAAGTTAGAAATAGATCTCATAATATCCCATAATTCAATTAATGTTGCCCATTCATAGAATTATCATTCACATAATAGATTGCATCATATCCAACATCATTCAAATAACATTTAAACATTCATAAAATTTGCATTCTCACAATATATTGCATCATATCCATCACCATCAATAACATTTAAACATTCATAAAATTTACATTCTCACAATATATCGCATCATATCCATCATTATTCAAATACATTTAAGAATTCATAAAATTTACATTCTCAAAACATATTGCATCATATCCATCATCATCAATAACATTTAAACATTCATAAAATTTACATTCTCACAATATATCACATCATATCCATCATTATTCAAATACATTTAAACATTCATAAAGGTTCACACGTCTTAAAAGTTCAAGTGTATCATTTAATAGTTTCACTGTGAATAGGAAATAAAGGTGTTTAGGCCTTAGGTAATCCTGGTTGTCTAAGTCAAAAGGTGGTGTTACATACACCCAACCTTCGAGAAACATATTCTCTAGGTGGTAAAAAAAGTGAGGGAAAATCTCATCGTAACGTCTCGGTATCTTCCCAAGCAGTAGATCCTGGACTATACTTGTCCCACTGGACCTTAACTTGGTCTACCAGATGGTTCCTGAGCTGTCGGACTCTACGGTCCAATATGCGTAACGGTTCTACCGTGAGGGTTCCCGCATTTGATACCTGCAATTACTTCCAATTTAGTTTATGTGATTCATTAGCAGCATAATGACGTAGAACAGATACATGAAAAACATTATGAGTTTTATGCAAGTGAGGTGGTAGTACGAGACAATAGGCAATGGGTCCAATTTTCTCTTAGATTCTGAATGATCCTATAAATCGAGGTGACAACTTTTTCCCCTTCCCAAATCAAATTGTACTCTTATTAGGCCTGATACAAATGAAAACCTGATCTCCCACTTTATAACTTCGATCAGTCTTGTGTGCATCCGCATAACTTTTTTGTCTATCCTGTGCTTCCTTTAGTCTCTGCCTAATCTGAATCACTTGTTCCTCCATCTCTTGAATCAATTATGGACCAACTATTACTCGAATTTCTAATCTATCCCAACTCAACAATGTTCTGCATGGCCTTCCATATAGATCTTCATAGGGTGGCATTCCGATGAAGCTAAGAAAAATGTTATTGTAGGCAAACTCTACCAAAGGTAGGTACTTCTCCCAATGGGTTTGATTATCCATGATGTACATCCTAAGCATGTCTTCCATGACTTGATTTCTTCTCTCATTTTTCCCATCTGTTTCCGGATGATAAGCTGTGATTAGGTTCAAATGAGTCCCCAATGATGACTGCAAACTTTTCCAAAACCTAGAAGTGAATCTGGAGTCCCTATCTGAAATGATCTTCTTAGGTATCCCATGCAAATGGATGATCTCACTTACAAACACGCGTGCCACATCAGTGAAATTGTAAGTGTCTCTAACTAGAATAAAATGATCACTCTTGGTTAAGTTATCAACTATCATAAGAATGGCATTGTGTCTATGAGATGTGAGAAACAACCCCACAACAAAATCCATAGAGATGACTTCCCACTTGGACATAGGAACATCATGTGGTTGTAGGAGGCCTGTTGGGTGGTGGTGGTTGGCTTTCACTTGTTGACACTCTAAGCACTTGGTGATGAAATGGACTACATCACGCTTCATGCCTACCCAGAAGAAGAGCTTCCTCATGTCTGCATACATATTCTTCACACCTGGATGTGCACAATAAAGTGATCTGTGGGCTTCCTTCAGTATGATGCTTCGAATATCCCCACCTTAAGGGATGTACATCCTTCCTTGATATCTTAACAGTTCATCTGCTTCTAGACTATATCCTTCATACTTTGGATCTAATTACCTCCGACTCTAGAGGTTTGAAGTAACCTTTAAATACCAACTATTTCCTCAGAGTTGCATCAACACAGGTTCCCTCAGATTGACCTTTAAGGGTACCAAGGAGAAGACACATGGTCTCCTACTCAAGGCATTTGCGACCACATTTCCCTTTCCCTTGATGTATGAAATACCAAAATCGTACTCACTCATAAAATCACTCCATCGCCTTTGCCTGACATTCAGATCCCTTTGATTGAATAGATGTTTTAAACTTTG
>SNQJ01S0076166.1:17952-31791 GCA_010110895.2 Picea sitchensis | reverse complement strand
ATTTCCTTAACCTAACCCTACACCCACTCCCGGGCTCTCTCTATCTTAACCCTAAACTCTCTTTTTCTCACTCGTTTTCTTCTAGCGAGGCCCTGGCTACACGGTCGACTGCCATGGCCATTGTTTTTGCTCCTCCATCGTGGTTCTTCTCAGCAGAAGCCAGGAGTACAGAGAGGCGGATAGGTCTAGCCACCATATCTCATTGCCAAGGGTTTTCTCATGCTTTGGAGCTATGGCGACGGTTACGTATGGTACTATCTAGGCTGGGAGGAGGAGCAACCATGGGACCAAAACCCTTGCCTGTACCTACGCTGGTTCTTCCATCTCCTTGCAAACCCATGGATGTGACCTGGGAATTGTAGGAAGACGTGCTTGGGCTACGGTGCAGGCATACGTTGACGACCGTTAATTGTTGTGCCACTATTTTCTTTTGTTTGTTAATTGTTATGATGTTTTGTTGTAGGTTCTCCTTGGGCGTTTGCTTTGAAAGGGATTTGTGCTTGTGTTTGGCTTTGATGACTTACATATTGGTTTGTGATTTGTTGTTGCAGGTCGTGTGGGGATGACGCTGGTTGCTAGGCGGCTTTGACTTGTAGCCGCCCCTCGTGGGCTCCTCCCTTGGTCATGGCATAATGCTTGGTGTGCGCTACCTTTTGCACTGGACTTTGTATTGCGTATTGAATAGTTGGTCGTGAAATATGGCTTCGGGACTTGGTATATGTGCTTGGTAAATGACTTAGGATTAGGTGCTTAGCGCTTGGTCATGGGCTTGTATATTGTGTTGACTTGGGCATTGTCTTGTGTGTTGTATGATGTTGCGTGCTAAATAATCTCGGGAGCTCAGAACTAGGCCTGGTTGCATGCTAAATAAGCTCGGGAGCTTAGAACTAGGCTTGGGGGCTATTTTTCTACTGTTTGGCTTGCTTGGGACCTCTAAGAAGTTGTATTTTATCAACCCTTTGCCTATATTTTGTTTGGATTTTTAACTATGTTCTGGATTCTTTGTTACTTTGTAATATCTTAGGCATCATTGTTAAAAATTTCCCTGGGATTAGAACCCCAAACTTGCCATTTGTGTGTGGCCAGATTGTTTTCCTTTTCTTTCTCTCCCATTGAGTGTAAACATAGAAAATAAAATAGCCAGATTGCTCTCGTTTTCATTTGGGCTTGCAATTTTCCCCATGTCAAGAATGCATGTTCACGACCCTGGTATAAAGTCACAACACCAGATTGAATCCAGAGTGGAGGTTTTCATCTCGAGATTTGAACCTCGGACCTGGTTGCTTTGGGTGTAACAACCCTTCTATAATCTTATCTCAATATCGTTCTATTATTTCTTATGATTGTTATAGTTTACTTCATTACTGTGTATATGTATTATATATCTATATACATTATTCATCTTATCTCAATATCTTTCTAAGGGCACATTGGTAATAGGCACTCTACCAAGATTTGGGCTGGTCCAAGAAGTCATGGGATTTACCCCCATCATTTATAACCTCATTTACTTCTCTCTTTTTCTTCTTTATTATCATTATACTTTATTTTTCCTATTGCTATTTTAAACACTATTTTTTGCTATTTTGTTTACTTATTATTCTATATAACTTTTTTCATATTATATACATTATTCATATCACTACCTTTACTATATTTATAACTTTGCAAACTTTGTATACTTCTATTTTCTAAGACCAACATTCACTTATTTGATTCTCTATGACTTGTGCAGGTGAGCATACAGTTTAGAGGTAGCCTGAACAGAGGGTGAGACAATTTGCAGGAACCCCCCTCGGTTTTTTTTATATATATAGACTCTCCCTATTCCTAGGTTCCTATGGGTAGTTCTTCATAGGTTTTAAGGTCTGTAAAATAAATGGTTTCTAGGTTGTAGGTTAGGGGTTTGGGAGAAGATTGTGCAGTTATGTGGGTGGTCAAGCCCAGGTTTCAGTTTTGAAACCGGGATCTGATAGCATGTGTAAGTTCATTTCCAACAGAACCTAAAATTTAATAAATTAATTAATACATAACATTGATATTTATAACTTCTTTTTTGGTTCTATATTCAACAAGCTAACAAACTAACAGTTCATGGTTCATCAAATTATAATTGAGCAACATGATGTACAAATCATATATTAAAAAAAACATACACAGCTTAGTAAAATAGTGAACCATCATAATGATAATGACATAATTACCTCTCAGTGATGTTGTTCCCCCAACTCCGTCTATCCTCACTGCTCTTCCCAAACTCTGACCAAGCTTCTCTACCCAAACCCTGCCCAAAACCAAATCTTTCCTCCCTACCAGCTAGGAACAGAGCCTATCCATCTCCCTAGCTCTAGGATTCCATAAGGATTCCTGGCCCTTGAGCCCAAAACTCCTAGCAACCGATGCTCCCCTGTAATAGTCCAACAAATTCCTCCATCCTAAAACCAGAAAATACAGTTTTCCAATCCCTCCCCTGGAAAAATGCTCCAATACAATCTCCTCATCTCTCAAAAATTCTCCCTGCCCCTAAAATCAAAAGTGCCCCTCTCGAATGTCTTTTCCCCCTCATATCCCCCTGTCCATTCATTGCCTCTCCATTCAATTCCAACTACCTTATCCCTCCATTCAATGCCAACCATCCCTCAATACATTAAGTTTTCTTTTAAATACATTAAAATTTGATTAAACTTTAATTCATTACCCAAACATTAAATGAGTTAATTAATTAATCAATTAGTTAATTAATATACATTAAAGAATAATTAATTAATTAATTAATATTATTATTATTAAATAATTATTATTTAACTAATATACATTAGGACAGTTAATTAAACTTAATAACCCTTTAACAATTATTTAACTAGGGTTGTTACAAATAGCGATTACAAAATCGCAAGCATGCAAACTACAACAAGACCAACAAGAAAACAAGAACAACATCAACAGGAAAACAAGAAACCAGTGAACAAGCAATGAGCAAGCATTAACCAGTAATGTCGTTGAAGAACAATATTGCCCATATTCACTGCAGAGAAAATTGCATAAAAACAATCAGAGGAAAATGTATTGTAACAGGCCTGTTAAGTAAACATTTAAGGCTGTGAGGCATGTTAGGTAAACATTTAAGTCTGTCAGGACCATCGAAGGGCCTCACATTGTGTAAACATTTAAGAAAGAATGCAGCGTGGCAGGTCTGTTACGTAAACAAAATAATTACTATATTATTTTATTATATTATAAAATAATAATAACAATAAAAAAAATAGTAACAATAGTTCAAACAATAGAGACTATGAAAAAAACAATAGTCAAAGGACAAACTAATATGAAGTCAACTAATAAAAAATTGACTTTTGGTGCTCAAAACATTAGATATCTAAACATTTAAAAAAAAAAGCAAACATTCAAAAAGACCATAGATGATCAAAAACTTTGGATATGTTAACATATAAAACATTGGGAATAGCGAAGCTGTCAATAAGACCTCTAATCTATTATCCAATCAGAGAATGACATATATGATATTTTTTATTATATACAAATCAATGTTTTTAGTTCTGTAGTTCCAATAATAGAGATTATACAAATATTTTTAATCAAAGTATAAACTAATATGAAATCAACAAATTATAGATCCCTATAATCCCTCTACGCCTTCGACAAGGACTAAAAACATCTACAAAAATTCCTCTCAACATATAAACATCCACAAAATGTTTAAACATTATTAAAGATAAGATGACAAGCTTGGAAAATTGTTGCTCTACCCTTAGCATATAAACATCCACATAAATATTTAAACAATATAACGAATCAGATGAAAAGCTTCGAAAATTGTTGTTTTCTCAACATCTAAACATCCCCATGAATGTTTAAACATTATTACAGATAAGATGACAAGCTTGGAAAATTGTTTTTTTAGATTTCTTAAAACATTAAGATGACAAGCTTGGAAAATTGTTGTTTTAGATTTCTTAAAACATTAAGATGACAAGCTTAGAAAATTGGTGTTTTATCAACATCTAAACATCCACATAAATGTTTAAACATGTTTAAACATTATTACAGATAAGATAACAAGCTTAAAACTATTTTTTTTAGCTTTCTAAAATATTATTCAATGATTACATCTAAACATCCACATGAATGTTTAAACATTATTACAGATAAGATGACAAGCTTGGAAAATTGTTGTTTTAGATTTATTAAAACATTAAGATGACAAACTTAGAAAATTGGTGTTTTATCAACATCTAAACATCCACATAAATGTTTAAACATTATTTTGGAAATAAGATAACAAGCTTAAAACTGTTTTTTTTAGCTTTTTAAAATATTATTCAATGATTTTGTTTAAAAATAAAAAAAATAAAATGGATGATTTTATGTTCATGATATTTTTGAAATATCTTTTACAATAATTTTTAAGAATTGCTAGTATGATATCTTAAAATTAAGATATTTTATAATTATAAATGTTTTGAAAAACTTTATAACTTCAAAATATGAAAATTATTTTATAAGAGAGAAATAGAATTTGAAAATAATTTTTTAAGAGAGAAATAGAAATAAAAAATAAATAAAAAAAATACAATGCATAATAAAATAATCTTAAAATTAAGTGTAACATTCCTTATTTTATTTTTCTTTTAAAATTTAGTCTTCAATTCATTGAGACTAAATATATGATTAAAGATTTAATATAGAATCTTATGACAAACTAATTAACATAGGTTTCCTATCACTTATTAATGAAGTTCCTTTAAATTTTAAAAGAAATTGGACTAGATGTAGTTTCTTGGTTAGTATCACAAGATATGAACAATGTTAAAATCATTATCATAATTAAGTTTAAAAGTAAAATGTGGAGTGACAAAGAAATTGAGAATAAAAGAAAGTTGAATTATTACAAATAAATCATTAGGTCCCAAGTTAGAATATCAAAATTGTATTTTCATTTTTGCAAGCATCAAGAAGAAAATAAATATTTTAAAGATAAAAATAATTTTTCATGAGCTTCATAGTGATACAAGGCCCCTAATACAACCTAAAACACCTTGGAACAAAAAACATGTAAAATTTATGAGACAAATAGTGTAGAAGGTGAAAAGCACTTTCTAGTTGCACTATCTGGCCTACAAATACATTATATGTAATTTCAAAACATTTGTAATAAATTTAAATCTATAGCTTGTCAACTCTTAAAAATCAAAGGGAACTCAAAATTTTTATTTTTAAGTTATTCAATCACAGAAACAGCTTGACATTCAAACTAATTAATTTAATTTTATAGGTCTGATAAACCAAAACTAGTCACAGTGGATGGTAATTATCATCATCATATATTAACTAAGATTTTTTGGTCAACACAAGTAAACAACAATTTCTCTATTTTGAATCTTTCACAAGAAGAAGAAAAACATCATTGTTGTCATACAAAAAAATTAGGGCTTTTTGTTGGAGAGGAAGTTTTGCCTAAAACACATCTAGAAAAGTGAGCCGTACCCTAGTGAATTTTTTGGCATCTTCAATGCACCTTTTCTGTGGATAGAACTCCCAAAAAGTGAAACCCTATTTTTCACCGGTACTGGAAGTACCAGAAAACCAGAAACACCAGAAAACCAGAAGTACCAGAAAACCAGAAGTAACAGAAAACTAGAAGCACAAGTCCAGAAATCCGCAGATCAAGTTTGAGGGGGGGGGGGATTTTGGATTTTCAGAAATCTGACTGTACCAGCTTACTCACCTCAGCTCAGCGCATCTAGCCCCTGGATCATAATTTCAAAATGTGAAGTTTGAAAAATTAGGGTTTCCTCATAAAACCCTAAGTTGCAGTAGCAGTTGCAGTTTCAGTACCAATTGCAGTCACCCTTGAAGGTTTTAAAAGGTGTTGGTAATTATTACCGCTTCTACCAGATGGTGCCACTACCTGCAAATGCTATCAGAGGTATGTACTCACATATGTTTAAATTGTTAATATTTAAAGGTTATTTGCAGGAGAAGGGATCTCTTGCATAGATCCAGAAGGCTCTCAAGATCCAACTCATTCAGAGGAATAATGCAACCCATGTTTGATTATTCTAATATGCATCTATTTGTTATGACATTATTTTTATCTAGGTTTCATGTTAAATCTATGACCATCATACTATTAACCTTTGGTCAAAATTAAAGTCAAGGTAGATGGATTAAAGTTGAGATCCTAAAATTTATTCTCTAACCCAACCTTCTATCAATATAGTAAATTATCTTAGTACAGAGGACAAGTTGAAGAAAGAACTTGTCATCTTGAGTGAAGGACACTTGGAAGGAGAGAAACACACACTCATTCTAGAGGACGAGACTCCAGGTTCCAAGTTTGATTAATTAAGTTGATAAGATTCAAAGTTGCACATGACAAGTTGATAACTTCCCCATTACAAGTAAACACTATAGTTGAGGAAGAAGTATTTGAAGAGTAGTATACTTGGTAGAATGTGAGCATATTGAGATAAATGCCTATTGTAACAGATACAACTAACATCTCCTATAGGAGAAACTTCTTGTGTTGATCCCAAGCTACCATGGAGGAATATTTGATCACAACACTAGAAGAGTGTTGACCTCATTTTGTATTGTATTTCTTACTTTTGATCTTTGCTTCAGATAGGTCACAAGTGATAGCTCTAAAGGAGCTATTGTGATGATTATTCGTGATATTGTTTTATCTACTATTACCAAAAGAGTATTATTCTTGCTTGTTTTGTTGACCTTGTTTCAGGTCACAGGTAATAACCCTAAGGAAGCTATAGTGAAGTTTGTTGAAGGAAACATATTATATGAGACATGAAGTAGACTATATACATGACCATATACACTCATGTACCAAATAAAATGAAGAAGAAGCTATCTTTTGAGATTCAGAGTATCTCATATGAATATTTATTTTAAGGAGTAGAAGGCTATAAAGATGACCAAACATTAGAACAAGATCTCACAACAGAATTGTTCAAAGGTTAATGAAGCCACCTTGATGAGAAGCAGAACTCGTTTGAAGCCTGACTCAGTCTTTCATACTTAGACTTGGTATTCAACACCAAGTATACCCTGTAAGAGATGATGGAGTCCTTGTAGACTCAAAATAAATCAAGGATAAACCTGATCTAAGAAAGGATCGGATGAAAAGAAAACTTCCAGGATTGGAAGACAGATGCCATGAGAAGACTAGATCATAACTTCAGAGACTCCTAGGAGATATGAAATCTTCTGGAAGATTCCCTTGTTTTAGTGACAAATAAGGAAGTCAGTCAGAAAGACCAGGATATGGATTCTTCAGTGAGACTAGAAGAGAAGTCAATGTTGACTTCCAAGATTGATCTATACAGATCAATCATGTTGCAAATGTACAAATCCTGATGTATGTCTAGAGGATTCTCCCAGCAAAAGAGAAAAGACTATGATGAGACACTTATTGAAGAAATAGTTCCAGTATTTATGAAGAAAACTAGAACAACCATGATTCATATATAGTAGGAGATGCAGGGGGAGAAATCCCCATATTTAAAATTGAGTGGCAGTTAGTGCAGAATATTAGTTAGGTCATGGAGACATGACTACAATAAAATATAGTGTTACCTCCATGAAAGAAGAAGAGTTATCTTCAGTATCATTTATTGAGCCACTCTCAGTTTCAGATGAAGTTGTTGTCATGATAGAATAAGAGGAGTTACTGACAGATTTCAGCAATCACAATGAGAATGGAGCAACCATTCTCAACTTCAAAGTAGTTGTAGGTGCATAATCCCAGATTCCATAAGGAACAATTATAGAGAGAGTAGAGGACATATTCCCAGACAGTGAGACAGATAGTGCTTTGCAGAAAGCACATAGAGATAACACATGATTGTGCAGATTGAGTTGCAGTTGAGAAAGTGTACCAAATTGGTACAAAATGATGTGAAAATTTTGATTTCAAGTTGAAGATAGAAAGACTCAGGTTTGCAAGCTAAAGAAGGCTCTATACATGTTGAAGCAAGCTCCTAGAGATTGGTATGGAAAAATTGACAGTTTCTTGACGAGCCTGGGCTTTACCAAGAGTAAAGTTGATTCTAACCTTTATCTCAAGGTTATGAATGATGAGACAATGATGTTACTACTATATGTAGATGATGTATTATTGACAATATAAATAAAATATCATCACAAATTGCATAAGAATCTCTATATAGAGTTTGATGGAAGACCAAAATACCTTATCTTTTAGGTCTTGAAGTTTGGCAAAGCACAGAGAATATCTTCCTTAACCAAGGGAAGTATGCAATTAAAATAAAGAGGTTTGACATGTTGAAATATATATCCATGTACACACCCATGGAAATGAAGTTGAATATCCTAGTAGATACCTTGTCAAAATTTGTTGATACTACTTTGTACATACAAATTATTGGTTCAGTAATGTATCTGACGATTACCAAGCCAGATTTATGTTTTTCCTTGAGTTAGTATCTGGTAGAAACCAATACGTATTCACACTGTTGCTGCCAAAATATATAATGAAATACCTTAAGGGATGTTGTTTCAGTCTGGATTTAGCCATGATTTCATGGCAGAGTAGGAATCATTCCAACATTGCTTCCTGCACGGCATAAGCAGAATACATTGTTGCATGTTCCACCAGTTGTGAATCCATATGGCTTCGGATGTTGTTGATAGATCTATTTGATCTAGAGATGGAATCTACCATGAACCTATGAGATAACCAAAGATATATAAATATGATGTGTTCCATGATGAGTCGAAGCACATAGAGATCCAATATCAATTCATTCGTGATATGTTTCATAGAGGGGCCATAAAGCTCCAACATGTTAGCATGGATGAACAGGTTGTTGATGTGTTGACCAAGCCTCTATCTCATGTAAAGTTTGAGAAATTTTGAGATAATATTGGTGTAGTATGTAAGGACCTCCCTCGAAAGGGGAGTAGTGTTGTGATGCCAGCCCCATAATGATGATGTGCCAGCCTAGTGCTGTGATGTCAGCCTCATGCTGATGATGTGCCAACCTAGTGCTATGATGCCAACCTCGTACTTATGATGTGCCAGCCTAGTGATGTGATGCTATCCTCATGCTAATGATGTGTCAGCCTAGTGATGTGATGCTAGCCTCATGATGATGATGTGCCAACCTAGTGTTGTGATGCCATCCTTGTGTTGATGATGTGTGAGCCTTGTGTTGTGATGATGTTGCCAGTCTCGTACTATGATGCTAGCTTCATGATGATGATATTGTGTTGCCAGTCTCATATTGTGATGCCATATTCATGTTGTGATGATGTGTTTCCAACATCGCGTTGTGATGCCAACTTTGTGATGATGATGTGTTTCCAGCCTCACGCTGTGATGCCAACTTCGTGTTGATGATGTTGTGTTGCCAGCCTCATGTTGTGATGTCAACTTTGTGTTGATGATATTGTGTAGCCATCTTCGTGTTGTGATGCCAATCTGTAAATGTGTTGAACCTGCACAGAATATATCTAGCTAGAAAATACCACACACATTTACAAAGAGAAATTGAGAAAGAAGAAGCAAGAGAGAAAGAATGGAAGAATTCTCATTAACTGTACTCCACACTCAAAGAGTGAATAATTTACAATAGATATAGGATACATGAGTAAATAATGAGCCATATTGGTGTTATAGAGTGATCTAGACACACACCAATAGTTATGAGAGTGAACTGCCACCTAGTCTAGTCTCTCAGGCAGTTACGGGAGTGAACTGCCACCTAGTTGAGTTAACTAGTCAACTAGTCTTCAATTAATTGACTGAACAGAGACTAGTGAGGATTTAAATCAGGAAATCAAGGGTAATGTGCCAGTATGGTGATGACCCCAAGGCAAGTGCACATTAGCTGATGATGATCCAAATGTTGCATGGTGACAAAACCAATGCATCATCTAAACTCAACTCAACTAGTCAAACTGAAGTGTCAACTGAAAGAGAATATTCTCCCTAGAGGAATATTCTTCCTAAAATATAGGAGACTGAATAATGACTAATAAACAAGGAAAAAACTTAGGAAAAATAAATCCTAGGTGTGTGTGAAGTAACTCCAACACAACCTCATGTTGAAGACTCTCAACCTAGTGCTGATGTTGATGATGCTCCAGCCTTCGTGTTGTGATGTTGTTGTTGTTGATGATGCTCCAAACTTCGTGTTGTGATGTTTTTGTTGTTGATGATGCTCCAACCTTCATGCTATGTTGTTGTTGTTGATGATGATGGTCCATCCTTTATGTTTTGATATTGTTGTTGTTGATGTTGTATCATCTATGTGTTGTTATTGATGATGATGATGTATTAGTGTTATACTAATCCATGTTGATGCAGATGATGATGATGATTCCACTTCAAATTCTTGCTGAAGATGATGATGATGATGCCACTTCATATTCTTGCTGAAGATGATGATGATGATGCCACTTTAGCTTCAATTTGATGATGATGTTATTTCATCTTTCATGTTGAAGATGATGATGTTACTTTAGCCTCATGCTAAAGAAGATGATGATGTTACTTTAGCCTCATGCTGAAGAAGATTATGATGTTACCTTAGCCTCATGTTGGTGAGGATGATGATGCTACTCCAGCCTCATGTTGTGAACAATGATGATGAGAAAAAAAATCGATGATTTATAGATATGCCAGTCAATGTTCAAGATGCAGTTGATGGTGTTTCCTTCTCTTTCTCGCCTTATGTTGTTGTATAATACCCTTCTTGTTAAGGGGGGGTGTTGAAATATTGTAACTGCAAAGAATATTCTATTTTATTATTGATGTATTATTCATTAGATCAATCCCCTTTTGTGTATTGATCATGTCGAGCATTGTAAATGACCAAATCCCCTTTTGCAGATTGGTCAAATGCTAATTGTAATATACATAATGAGAATTCGGCCCCCATAATTAATTAAAGTGGTTATAACCACCTAGAAGGAGAAGTCGGCCCTGCCAGTGAAAAGACATCCTTTAAACACCTGTCAGATTGTATAAATAAAGGAGGCTAGTGCCTCATTTGTTCACTCACTCACTTGTTCATCAGAGTGCAAGTTTGGAGCTATAGTTGGAGAAGAAGGAAGAGAGAGAGAGGCACATTACTTGGAGAGGAATTTCTATAGTGTTTGGTTTATTCTTTTGGCATTGTATTGGCTATCTATATTAAGGAAGTTTTTGTTGGGATTTCTCCCCCATGAGGGTTTCCCAGTATAAATGATGTGTATCTTGTGATTGTGTATTTCTCAGTGATCATATCTATGCTATGGTTATCTAGTGAATTGAAAAGAAACCTAATAATAGCTTAAACTCTAACAATGTGTATATAAAAAAGGAATTTGCAGGAGAGATTTGAAATAGATTGACTTTATCATTCTCTGATATTAAAGTATGGTGGGTATATATTCTAGAGATTCAATTAGAGGTTAATCACTTGAATAAGTTATGAAGTGATTTTGATGACGGAGAAAACTAAAGGAAGTCTGTGGCTAGGGTTTTTCTCTAGCCACCTGATTTTCAGGCATGTCATTTCCTGATTTATTATTGACTACCATGATAGGTATATCTCCTCTTAGGGTGATAATTTCTCCTAAATTCTAAGTTTATTTTAGTTAGGTTCATCTGAATTAATGGCAACATGGTAAAAATTATAGGCATGATACATATATGAGTAGTGGAGGGAACTTTCCAACTGGTTGAGTAAGGAAAAACAAATATGATATGAATAGGTCTCCAACTAGGGTTTTGGTGGATATGTGAAGAATTCTCAAAGAAAGTTTGTGGCTAGGGTTTTTCCCTAGCTTCCAAATTTGTAACCATGTCATTGCCTCTACGAAATAGCCCATAGATAAGATATTTCTTTCTAGTAGAATCCAAGGATGATCCCTCACTATTATTTGGAGTTGTGTTGGAAGGAAGCCATGTCATGCACCTCATGAGGTTCTAATTACCAGCCACCACCTCTTATAGAAGATTCATTCAATATGTCTTGTAGCAATGATCTGGGATATTTTCGTTGATGTGACTTATTAAAGAATTGTATTAAATGAGCATAAATTGAAATGCACCATAAAGAAGGAATAACTCAATAAAGAAGAGACATATGCATCAGATATGAACATAAAAAATTGATAACGGAGTTCATCCCTAGTGTAATACGTCTCCGAGTTCTGCTCTCAAATGGGTAGGCCCTTTTATTAAATCAACAAAGGAATTTGGAAAAATACGTAAGTATACATCATTCTAGAGTTAAGATGCATAATATTTTCTCAGATCAGAAAACAAAAAATACCACTGAATTTGTGGCATCGAATTACCCAAAAAATAATGTTTCCACACCTCGATATGAGTCTGGCACTTTCAAGCCCTTGAGAAAATTTGTCTTGGTTTCCGTTCCTACACCTACAATTAAGTTCATGGGGAATTTCTTGATTTTTTTGCCATCCATACAGTCGCACGCCCCCTTTTCTGACCCCCGAACTCTGGAAAACTAAGCTCTTAAGTCATTTTCATGGGTCGATATACCAACAGATTCATTTGGATTTTTGGTTGGAGGATATATTTAAATCCCTTTGGTTAGAGGAGGTTCTGGGGTCAATCTCCCGGACCTCCATTTTAATACAAGGAGTATGTATATATATATGTTATCCATTCAGATTGATTCTAACTTTGGAGTGTTGTTTGGCTATGGAATATCCCGCTAGATTTGGTAGCAGATTGTATTATGAGTTTAGTGGACTAGGGGTTGGTGCTAGCCAACCCCTTACCCCTTTTAAATTTCGGTTGTTGGGTTTCCTTGGGCATTTTCCCACTGCCACATGGCATCCCATGACTGGGCCATGTGACGACCTTTCATTGGCCCATGTCACCTCTTCCATGTCACCTATTGAGTGGTTGTATGGTCTACCACGTGGTTATACATACTGCCACATGGCACCTTCCCATTGTTCCATGGATTTGATTGAAAAAGTACAAAAATGAGTGACACGTAGCAGCCTCTGGTGCTACCACGTCACCATGTTGATGTCAACATGACATGTGTCACCCTCTGTGTGTGCCACGTACATTGTACGGATGATGATGTTAGTATTATGGATGTTGAATCATCCCTGTTGACTGGGCTAGTTTGACCAAAAATTTGATCGCGAATATTTGTTGATCTTTAACTCTGTTGGCGAGCCATTTACATCGTTGGAAATATTATGATGTGCTCTTCGCAATGATGCCAATTTTACTGAGTTTTGAGGACTTTGAATATTTTTTGTTTCTCTGTCTGCTGAGGCCATTCTAAGCTTCCTGAGTTGCTTTTGTGAATTATGAGTTATCCTTAGTTTTCTATGGATCCTTTTTGGATCATGCCTTCCCACTGAGAGTTTTTTGGACCACAAAAAGATTTCATCAATCAATAGATAAGTGAAGGAAGAGTTCTTTCACCTTGTCCTTCTCAATACACTTTGCCTTACTTGGATGTGTGCCCTTTAAGCCCACTCGAAGATAATCAACATCACCCCTGCGTGAAGTCCTCGTCCTTCTATCCAGGATGATATATTCCTTCAATGCGTCCAAGTACTCAGGATCAAACTCATCAACTAAAGGTATTGAAACTTCCTCACCCTAATCCGTTGTTTGCACCCAATTCGTCACTAGGTGAGAAAATTAAGAGTGCTTACAAGCCCAGTTGGGCTCTGCTAGGCATGACAGTTGTAAGGTAAAAGGTTAGAAAGAAAAAAAACAAAGCTATAAACCAAAATTAAACTAAAACAACTACAAACTAAAAGCATATGAGAAAATGAAAAATAGAGGCAAAT
>SNQJ01S0076166.1:1242-17942 GCA_010110895.2 Picea sitchensis | reverse complement strand
AGAAAGAAATGTGTATTTACTTGGCAACCCGAACATAGCTGCATGACAATAGATCTTGTCTGTTTTAATTTGTTTATGTTTCTGTCCCCAAGGGTTAGGTATTCAAGGGTTCTACAGACAAGGGTTTTCCCTGTGATATAGCTCTCTGATATATGTGCGGGGTCCAACAGTAGTACTCGTCCCAATATCTTAGGGAAGTAACTAAGGAGGATAGACCATACCCTTAGCCATACTAATCGACTACCCAGGTACTAGAGAGTATCTTCCCGAGTGTTTTTCTCGATAACACTATAGAAGTCAGGCGATCGATCGATTTATCTAAAGAGGGATTCAGGTAATCTAGGTCGATCCGTACACAGGTGTTTTTTGATGCACTAGCACTCGAAGGGGTGCCAATAGGGGTTACAAGGGTGGCCAACAGATGTGCGCTTAAGTACCACTTGTATTTACTGCGTGTATGAATTCCTCAACTGCAGGTTTATATGCATAGTGACAGATCTCTGTGGCTTAAAGACACCGGAATACGTCTCTACCCTGAAAAAAAAATTAACCCACACTTTCTGTCGAGGAAAGTTCTCTAATACCACTTGTAATATACCATATATAAAATGTATGCAGAACATAAATACAATGCTAGTAATGGCAGAATATCAACAATATAACTAGAACATTCACCATAATAACACTGAAATGATATAAGAATAACAATAGAAATAACACTTTGAATATGAAAGCAATGTTCACGGGCCTCTTCGAGGGGGCAACCTCCAGTTGAGCAGAGCTCTATTACAATAATATCCAAGCTAGGGTTGTCATACCCTCGACTCCTATTTATACTAAAAAGAAGCATCTAGAGGAAGATCCTTCTAGAAGCGGAAGCTTCTATTAGGTCTTCTTACATCCGTCTTATTGTATTTTATTGAAAGGCCTTATTAATATTGACCTTTATTACATTCGAATATATTGTTCTACCTATGTGCGGGTTAGGACCCTAACACATAACTTGGGATGCTTGTTGCAGTAGCCTCAAAGAAAAAGTACCATTGTTCAGTTAACAACCCCTATTTGTACATCGTTCTGTGGATGGAAAGTAGTGGTCCTCTTCAACTTGGTGTCCATCATTCTCCACAATCATGTCCAAAAATCCCCTAGGAATTGATTATCTTGATTCAAGATAATGGATGTGGGTAACCCAAACATACTGAAAGAAGATATTAACAGTCTGCTCAGCGGTGATGTTCTTTTTACATGGCATCAAGATACATATCTTGCTAAACCTATCCACTACAACATACAAATATTCATGACCTCTTTTCAACATTGGTAAACCCCTACAAAATCCATGGAGATACTTTCCCATGGATGGGATGGAACATGAAGTGGTGAGTATAGCCCCAATTTTCTATTAGTGGGTTTACAATTAGAACACATCACACACCCCTTTACATATTTAGTTACAATTTATTTCATCTAAGGCCAATAACAAAATCTCTGCAAATGAGCCATAGTTTTCCCTACCCCAAAATTCCCAAACACAAGAGAAGTGTGAGATTCTTATATTTTATGGACTCATTCACTTGTAGGAATACATAACTTTCCAAGATGGTATAGTAGTTTTCCCTGTAGACAATAGTTCTCTACCTATGCACCATGGGTTAGCTTCTCAAATAATTCTTTAAAATCTTCATCAATGACATATTGTTCCACATAGATATCATGAGATAAAGAAGCATTCTTCAAAATAATAGAATCAACAATAGGAGGTCTAGAAAGCATATCAACTACCTTGTTACTCGTACCCTTTTTGTATTTTATTACCAAATGAAATTGTTGAAGAAAACCCATTCACTTGTAATGTTGAGATTGTTGCATCTTGGTTTGTGCTTGGAGATACTATAAGGGTTGATGATCTATATGTATTATTGTTTCCTTCCCTAACAAGTAGTGCTTCCATTTCTTTATGCTTTGAACTAATGCATACAACTCTTTATCATATGTACGATAGTTAACAACAACTTGGTTAAAAGTTTCAAAGTGGTAACAGATAGGCTTACGATATTGCATCAATATTTCACCCATGGCATATCTACTGGCATCTGTCTCGATCTCTAAATACTATTGAATATTTCGCAGTGCTAATACTGGTGCGGTACTGATCTTTTCCTTCAAAGTGTCAAAATATTTTTGTTTCTTTCCTCCCCAGTGAAAAGTGTTCTTCACACTAGTTAAGGCATGCAAAGGAGATGTAATAAAAGAGAAGTTTGAAATGAATCTCCTCTAGTACTAGACTACACCTAAGAAGATTCGTACTTCGGTTACACTTTTGGGCTCAAGCCAATTTACAATTACATCAATCTTGGAAGAATCAATTCTCAATTGTCCTCCTCCTACAATATGACCTAAGTACACAAGTGTAGTCTTACCAAATTCAAATTTGGACAATTTTACATACAATTTTTCCCTTTTCAAAGTATCCAATACTTTCTTTACATGCCTTACATGTTCATCCCAAGTCCCACTAAATATACAATCACAAAATAATCTATAAATGGCCTGAATACATCATTCATCACACACATGAAGGTTGTCAGAGAATCAAAAATACCAAACGACATAACTAACCACTCAAACAATCCTTATTTAGTTTTAAAGGAAGATTTCCATGCATCATGTTCTGCAACCTTGATTTGATGGTATCCACTGTGCAAATCCAACTTAGTGAAATAAACTACATTCTTTATTTGATCAAGTAAATCATCTATACAAGGAAGAGGGTATTGATTTTTCACCATGATTGTATTTAAGGCTCGGTAATCGACACACATTCACCATGTGCCATCCTTATTTGGCACCATCACGACCAGAGAACCACAAGGAGATAATCTGGGCCTGATGACCCCTTGATCCAATAAGCCTTGTACCTACTTTTTTATCTCTTTCATCTCTACAACTGACATCCTATACATGCCCACATTAGGAAGAGGAGAATCTTGTCGAAGATGTATTTCATGTTGGATTTCTCTCTTAGGAGGTAATCCATATGGTTCCTGGAAAATACCATCATACTTAGAAATCATATCAATTAATTATTTCTTATGAGAAGGATCACATCCTTGGAAGGCATCAGATGTTCTGAAATCCTTTTCCCTTACGACCATGAGTACATATCTCTTATTAGTGTTTATGAGTCTCTTCATTTGTCCTGCACTAACAAGTGTGGTGTTTACCCTCATGCTGTGGGCTCTAACAATATATTCCACTCCCCCTTTGGTAAGGTGATATTTTTTCTCGTGATGAAATAATACTACTTTCCTATCATAAAGATAAGGGCTCCCTAACACTATGCCACATATATCAAGTGATACAAAATCCAAATCCACTTCATCAATCAACTTTGAAGAAATAACAAATCTGACCCTATAATGCTTGGTGACATCAAGTTTTTCTTTATCACATACCCAACCAAGAGGATAAGGATTTGGATGTGGTTTAGTTTGTAGACCCATCTTTTTTACAAGTGCTTCAGATATCAAGTTTACTTGGGAACCCAGATCAAACAATGTATCTATATTAGTGTGCTTAGATAAAACTCTTATATGAAATAATTCATTCCTCTTTATTTCATCATCATGAGATTCATTATTGGAATTTGAACTAGCATGAAGGGAATATTTACCTTTTACTCCAACCATTGTGATATTTCCTTCATCTCCTGAATCCTAACCAATATCTTGTTGCATTGTAGAAACAATCTTTGTCTTCCCATTTCTATCGAACTATTTCAGTCTCTTCTCTAGATGTAGTTTCCAATAGTGTTCATCATCATGACCATTCTTCTTGCAATGAGTGCAATATGGTTTTACTTCTTCCCTCTTTACAGTGGCGGTCTCTTTGTCCTTCCTTTTAAACTTCTTAAATTGCTTATGTGGGAGATTGGAAGGTTTCTTTGTGGGATCTTCTTGAACATGTTTTCCCTTGTTCTCAAGGTGAGTGACTTGCACACAAACTTCGTCAATACTGGTGGGGTTAAAAAAATATTAAAGTATGATGAATATAGTTGTGAAGTGCACCAATATACTTCATTAAAGTTTCATAAGAAACCAAAGTAATGTTTAATGCAAGAGCTTTCTTCCTCAATTCTTTCGTGAAACTTTGTACAATTTAACCCTTACTTTGTATTAAATTTTTCCATTCCATCATTGCTTTATGTAAATAACCCAGTGGATAAAATTGCTTCCTTATTTCTAATTTAAATTTTGACCACGAGGAAAGAAGATTACCACACTTACTTATGTCCTGAAGTTTTCTCTCCCACCATACGAGAGTGGTTCCTTCCAACCTAAGAGAGGTCAATTTCACTTTAAATTCCTCTTCATCAATCTGTTGAACATGACAATATACTTCAACCTATCAAATCCAATTATCTATCTTTTCAGGATTAGCATATCCATTAAACATAGGTAAAGCAAATTGTAAATCAAGATTTAACAATGGTTTCTTAAAATACGTTTTATGGCTAGAATGATGAGAATGATGAGAATTCTTAGAGGAATAAGAGCTAGAACTTTATGGTGAAGATGGAGGCTTAGGAGGGTCTCCTCCAACCCATTGATTCATTGAATCATTATCATCTACTTGTGCTTTATTTTTCTTGCCCTTCTTCTTCATCCTCTTCTCGTAGTATCCATACATTCGCTCGATCATTTCTGACATGTGATAAAAGACCATATGGAAGTTTTTCTCATATTCATCATGCTTGTCCTCTTCAACCATTTTCTTCCTTTGGGATGCATGACCAACTTTAGGATTGAAAGTATGAAGAGTTCCTTCACCATGCTTATGCTTGGACCTAGTAAGAATTCACACTCAACAATTCAATTCAAATATGACTTCTCTGATACCAACATGATCTGGGATCTTTTCATCGATGTGACTTATTAAATAATTGTATTAAATGAGCATAAATTGAAGTGCACCATAAAGAAGGAATAAATAAATAAAGAAGAGACATATGCATCATATCTAAACATAAAAACTTGATAACAGAGTTTGTCCCTATTGGACTATGTCTCCAAATCCTGCTCTCAAATGGGTAGGCCTTTTTATTAACTCAGTAAAAGAATTTGGAAAAATACATAAGTATACCTCATTCTAGAGTTAAGATGTAGAAGATTTGCTCAGATCAGAAAAAAAATAGCACCACTGAATTCTTGGCATCAAATTACCCAAAAAACGACTATCTCTACGCCTCGATATGAGTCTGGCACTTTCAGGCCCTTGAGAAAAATCATCTCGATTTTCGTACCTACACATGAAATTAAATTCATGGGGAATTCTGGGTCCGTATGGTCGCGCGCCCCCTAGTATGACCCCTGAACTCTGGAAGAATCATCTCTTAAGTAATTTTGGTAGGCGGATATACCAGCAGATCCGTTTGTCTTGTTGGTTGGCAGATATATTTAAAGCATCTTTGGTTAGAGGAGGTTATGGGGTCAAGCCCACAAACCTCCATTTTAATACAAGCTGGCATATATATATATGTTATTCATTGGGATTGTTGCTAACTTTGGAGTGTGGTTTGGTTGTCATGGATCTTGCAAGATCTAGTGGAAGATTTTATTATGAGTTTAGCAGAATCGGGTTTGGTGCCAGCCAACCCCTTACCCCTTTTAAATTTCAGTTGATGGGATTCCTTTGGAATTTTCCCACTACCACGTGACGACCTTTAATTGGCCCACGTCACCTTTTCCATGTTAGCTTGTTACTTCACCTACTAGGTGGTTGTACGTTCTTCCACATGATTGTACGGAATTCCATGTGGCACCTTCCCATTGGTCCATGAATTTGATCGGAAAAGTACAAAAATGAGTGACACGTGGCAGCCTCTAGTGCTGCCATGTCACCATGATGACATCAACATGACATGTGTCACCCTCTACGTTTTTCATGTACACTGCATGGATGATGATGTCATTCATATTGATGCTAACGTCAGAAGTATGGATGTTGACTCATCCCTGTTGATTGGGCTAGTTTGACCAAAACTTTGACCGTGAATATCTTTTGATTTATAACTCTATTTGATGAGTCATTTATGTCGTTGGAAATATTACGAGGCACTCTTCACGATGATACCAATTTCACTGAGTTTTGAGGACTTTGAATTTTTTCCCTTTCTCTGTCTGATGAGGCCATTCTAAGCTTCCTGAGTTGTTTCTGCAAATTATGAGTTATTCTTAGTCTTCTTTGGATCATTTTTGGATCAATAAATGAACCAAATCATTTTGTTTCCAACCATTCACCTCCGTGCTTGATATTCCATACACTCCAAGACCCATTTGTATGGGTTTTAACCCTAACTACTTGATCTACAAACACAAAATTTCCTCTATGGAAGAACCCACATATCTACACACTTCTTGCTAGCATAATTTAGGGATGATCTAGGGTTCTTGCAATATTTTTGTCTCTAATGCTTGGTAGGTTCTAGTGGCCTCATTGGTATTCCACCCCTCCTTAATGCCTCATGGAAGAGGAACTCATGGATTACTAAGAGGATCCACTTGATGATAAGTAGATATAGGAATACCCTCAATATTTCCAACTTACCATGGATCATGTTCCATCCGCCTCTCCTGTGCTAGATTTGGGATGACTGGACATAACAGAGGACAAGAAGAGGAAAATATCAACACATCAAATTCCATCTCGGTAATTCATTCTCCTAGAATGGTATCACTAACCTCCATAGTTTGACATGGGGATATTGGCTCACGCATTTCTACCAAGAGTGAAAACTCTCCAAAGATAGATGGGAAATTAAATCCGTCTCCTAGAATCAATTCCATATGTGCACCCATAGAAGATGAATTCATGCTAGATCTAATGGTAGGGAATTTATACCCTATCTCCATTGAATGTGGCTCTCAAAAACATGAAGGACTCATATTCATTAGGAAACTTATTATAGGTGAGATAATGAGTGGAACTCCCCCCTATACCACTAGATCTACAGCTAGAAGCGTAGGCTTGGGAAGGCCAGGGAATTAGAGGGAAAAAATGAAGTGTATCAAGAAGATGGTCAAGGTAATAGACTGTAATGTTCCCAAGCCAAGATGCAAGGAACATCATGGTTTTGGGTGTCTTTTAAAACTTTTATTGGTTGTGGTATTTCTTCATACACTTTGATGATCTACTTGTTTACATGTGTTTACTTGTAGGATGGCCTCTTGATTTTGGCCTTAGGGTTTTAATTGATGATTTAGATGTGTGTTGCAGTAATAAACAAGAGGATACAATCATGGAACATACCTCAACCATATGCAATATGATAGACAAGACAAAACATCTGAAATCTATTTTTATTCATGAAATAGAAGAACCTGCTACAATGAAGATGTCGATCTAGAATTCTCAACAGATGGCTAAGAAGATAGAAAATAGAAGATAGGAGCTACTACAAAATTCTCCAATCGAATATGCCACAAGCCTCCAAAGGTAAAATATTTAATGAAGATCAATACAAGAATAGATTTGGTTGTATGAAGTGCCAAAACCCTAACTGAATGATGCCATGTCCTGCAGGAAAGCTGAAGCTCCTCAATAATTCGGCCCTGCTGCCAAAGGTGTCCAATCACCTCAAGAAATATGACAAACAGTATATTGAGTGATGGCAAGAACAACCTAGGTTCCTGAATCTCCAAGATCCCTCTCAAACCCTATTGATCTGAACCTCCTCCAATGTATGATGTGCCCCCCCTGGATGCCTGAAACCCTAATAATTCAACCTCTCTCCTAGAGACCTCCAATAGCTCCACCAATCCACTAGAATGATAGATCGGGGCACGACAATGAAAACCAAAGTGCTAAAATAGAAAAAATACCTGCTAGATATTTAGATCTAGCTATCCTCCAAGAGGTGTAGTGCCCTCCTCTTGGGAAATTGTCCCACTCTCAATACAAATGAATCCACCACCAAAACAACTCCGGAGTCCACGTCGAAGAATAATTCTATGACACCTGCAAAGGAAACCCAATACCTAAAATTCCCAAAATAACTTCTCCTCATCTAGGACGAATCCTACCTCAATGGATGGTGTGCCCCTCTTGCTGGAAACCCTAACTGGTGTGCCCTCTCTCTCTCTGCCACTACAACTGATGTAGAATCCTCTTGAAAATGAGTAGATCTGGAACTACAATGGTGTAGGAGAGTATTTCATCTCCGATACCAAGCTTGGGACAAGCTAGGTCAAATCATTCACCACTGAATTTCCCTCTAGGGTTTTTTAAGTCAAAACCCTCAAAACCCCCAATGTTGGGCTCACTAGCTAAAATCCAAATATCAAAATATGATCATACATGAATGAATGAGTAGAGGCCCTTACCTTTCCTTTATAATTTTTGGCTCACTTTGTCCCTCCAAAGTGACTTTCATTTTATTAATATTTAATTAATTAATTAAATCACTTTAATTAATTAATTAACCTTTTTACCTCTGAAAAACACCTTATCTCTCCTTGTGGATTCCCTGGCCACTGAAATTCACTTCTCACTATCCCATCCTGTAGTGTTGCTCCTCCCGATTCCAATGAGCTATTACACTGAGAGGTTCCTCCAAGTAATATCCCCAAAATGACCTCTTCAGTGAATTTAATTAACTTATAGCCCAAAATAGTCAAAATCATGGAAATCGTCGGAATGCAATGGAACCAAAGCCAATCGATGCGGAATGGCTCATAATGATGAAATAGGATGAGAAATGCAAGCTGGACCCCACAATACCTCTCAATAACCCTTGTACTTGATATAACATCCATCTGGTGTTAAGCCCTAAATAATGGCTCATTACCCCTTAATTGGGGCATATTATATTAGTAATGTTATTTTATTTATGTCAGCTTTAGTCCATTAGTTGTAATTATACCTCCTAGTCTCCTATATATACCAAGGAGACATTTTCATTTGGAATCATCTTGTAATTGAACATTTATATGGGCATAAGGAGGTTTCCCCCTCAAAGAGGATTATTATATGAATTTATCTCTTTTTCAAGGCATTGAGTACTTATTCTGAGGTTTTTCTATGCTATATTGATATTTGGTTCCTAAAATATGGTATCAGAGCTCAAGGTCTTGGGGTTTCGCTGCTACATCTAAGACACCTTGGAATTTTCACTATAACTTGTTTTCTACAATGATTCAGAAGGAATGACTTGGAGGATATTTAGTATATGGAGCAAGGTACGTTGGGTTAAAATTTCATCTCCTGAGTCCTTATACTTTTGGAGATACAACCTTTCTAAGATAGGCTTATGGAATCATCCTAAATTGAGTCATTGTAGAATTTTCACTATAAAAATTTTTCTATAATTTTTTAGACCCTAAAATATAGAATATATTCATAGAAATTAGTAAGGTATCTGTGGTAAAAATTTCAGCTTCTGGGTCATCTTACATTTGTATATACACCCTATGGAAGATAGGGTATCTGACTAGTCCTATTGACTAGTCTCAATAATGTGTTCCGGGTAAAACAATAATAACTTCTTCCTAGAGTATCCAAATTGAGTGAGACTAATTGCATTGGATAGTGGACAGATCGTAGTAGTTCTTGTACGAGTTTCATAATTCTATATCAATTATTTTGTGTGGGGCATGCTATACAAGTGAGATGTCTTGGAAAGGATAAAAATCAGCAATGTGTGGGGAAGTTACCATAAATTCCACTTGGCACATCCAATTTTGATCAGGCTTGTGGCATTGCACTGAAGAAATATCAGAGACCTACAAAAAATAAAATTTCATACTCATAAGGAACAAAATTTTGGAGATACAATAAAATGAAGATTGTCTAGCAGAACCACCTCAAAATCAAGGCTTCAAGTGATACTTGGCCAGCATGCCACCAAAAAAGGGAACTTCTACACCAAATAAGCCTCCAGACAATCCTACTTGGACTCTTGATGAAGGTGAAGAAATGTGTAGGGACATATATGATTTACAAAATAAGATAGTAACAAAATATGAACTACAAGAGATGGAAGCTAAGTTGGAGGCAAAGATGGATGGTTTAAAAGAGGAGATCATGGAAGGATTGAAACATTTCGTAATAGAGAGGACACCTGAAAGTGAAAATGTATCCCATGAAATTCATGATGAGGACACAATGAAGGTGAATCAAGAATGGATAAACTCTAACTTTGGGTTGAATACCAACCACGTTCCTAAGATCGATATGAGGAAGTTTGATGGTAAGGACCCTATCACATGGATACTTCAGATGGTGCAATTATTTGATCTACATAATGTGCCACATACACAAAAGGTACGAATTGCTTCTTTATATTTAGAACCCAATCAATTTGTATGGTATATATGGATTTGTTCTCACAAATCACTCGCCACTTGGACAATTTTCACGGAAGAAATGATAGCACACTATGAGGATACAAGGAGCAATACCTTCTTTAGCCAATTGATAAATCTCAAGAAAAAGGGTTCAGTTACAGAGCACATTGAGAACTTCCAAAGATTGAATATAAAGATAATAGATATTCCATATGGGCACTTGATTGATGTATTCATAGGAACTTTAAGAGATAACATTCAACATGAGGTTCTCCTTTGGGAACCCAAATCATTGAATAATGCATTTAGGGTGGAAATAAATGTTGAAAGTAAAAATATGGCTATGGCTACTAGAAGGACCAATCCTAACATCTATAGAGAGAATAATGTTCCTTCTTCTAAAACACCTCAACCTGCAAGGTTGACACCTCGACAATTGGAGGAAAGAAAATCAAAAGGTTTATGCTTTAATTGTGATAGCAAGTAAAGTAAGGGACATAAGTGTGGTGAGAAGAAATTATTATACATAGATTGTGAAGAGGAAGAAGAACAAGAACAAGAACAAGAACAAGAACCATCTCAAGATGAAAACGTAGAAGCAATTTCATCTGAAGAGTTGACTCCCATGAAATCGTGTAATGCATTGGCTGGAATTAACACTCCTCAAACCCTCAGGATCGAAGGATATATCAAAAAGAAAAAGGTAATAGTCCTAATTGATTTCGGTAGTACTCATAATTTCATTCACTGCAAATTAGCCAAAGATCACAATTGCTTTGTATATCTAGCACCAGAGTTTCAAGTAATGATTGCAGATGGAGGAACTATAAATTGCTCAGGAAAATGCAATAAGATCAATCTTACTATGGGGGAATATGTAATGAATATCCCGATGCTTGTTATTCCCATGGGCGGTGTTGATGTTGTACTAGGAATCCAATGGTTACAATCATTAGGAACAATGGCTTTTAATTTTCAAGAACTTTTCATGAAATTTTCATTGGAAGGAAACAAAATTGAGTTAAGAGGTATCAAAGGGAAAACTGGTAAGGTGATAAGCTCTAATGGAATGAAAAAATTATTGAAAAGGGGGAATCAAGGTGGTATTGCACAACTATGCTCACTAGATGTTCAAACATCTAAGCCATCTATTCCTCTAGATCTCCAAGGGATCATTGATAAGCATTCCAAAGTATTTGAATATATTCCCAAAGGTATTCCACCCACTCGAAAGCATGATCATGATATTCACCTAAGTCCTGGGAGTGTTCCTCCTAACATCAGGCCATACAGATACCCTTATGCCTAGAAGAGTGAAATTGAGCACATGGTTGAAGAAATGTTAGAGGCTGACATTATTGGACCTAGCCAAAGTTCTTACTCTACACTGGTGGTAATGTTATTCAAGAAAGAGGGCTGATGGCATATGTGTCCATATTATAGAGAGCTCAACAAGATCACTATTAAAGATAAGTTTCCCATTCCTGTCATTGATGAATTGTTAGATGAACTACATGGAGAAATCTATTTCACAAAGTTGGATCTTCATTCACGGTATCATCAGATTATAATGAAGGAAGAAGATATCCCAAAAACAACATTTCGAACTCATGAAGGCCATTATGAATTTTTGGTCATGCCTTTTGGCCTTACAAATGCACCTTCCACATTCCAAGGTTTGATGAATTCCATTTTCAAGCCCTTCCTTCGAAAATTTTTGTTAGTATTTTTTGATGATATACTAATCTATAGAAAGTCTTGGGAGGATCATGTGTGACATGTTAACAAAGTGCTACAACTACTAAAGGAGAAACAACTATATGGCAAACCATCCAAATGTTTCTTTGGAGTGAAGGAGGTAGATTATTTGGATCATATTGTATCTCATGAAGGTGTCAAGGTAGACCCTAACAATATTAAGGCCATGATGGACTGGATGATTCCCAAAACATTGAAGAATCTTAGAGGATTTTTGAGTTTGACAAGTTACTACCGCAAGTTTGTTCGACACTATGGAAGAATAGCAACACCTTTAACGACACTACATAAGAAGGATGAATTTTCATGGACTCTAGAGGCAAATAAATCTTTTGAACAACTCAAAGAGGTGATGTGCAAAGATCTTGTCTTGACCACTCCATACTTCATAAAAACCTTTATTGTGGAATGTGATGCCTCAGGAAATGGAATTGGTGTTGTCCTAATGCAAGAAGGAAGGCCCCTGGCTTTTGATAGTTGACCACTCAAGGGAAATGACTTACACAAACCCATTTATGAGAAGGAAATGATGGAAATACTACATGCATTGAAGAAATGGTGTCCTTACCTAATAGGTAGGCATTTCAAGGTCAAAATAGATCACGATAGTCTTAAATACTTCTTGTAACAAAGACTATCTTCACAAGAACAACAAAAATGGGTAACCAAGATATTGGGTTATGATTTTGAAATCGTCTATAAAAAAGGGAAGCAAAATGTTGTTGAAGATGCACTCTCAAGGAAGGATGAAGATGTTGAGGCCTTTCTCTGTGATATCTTGATCATCCAACCTGATTGGATAATAGAAGCAAGGGATGAATGGAAAAATGATGAAAAAGTGTGGACTCTCATTCAAAGGTTGCGACATGATTCTAGTACATCAGATACATTTACATGGAAAAATGATTCAATATGATACAAAGATTGCTTATATTTATGTAAGAACTCCCAACTTAAACAAAAGGTACTATTGGAATTGCACACCTCTCCAGCAGGAGGGCACTCGAGATTTTTAAAAGCCTACCATAGGGTCAAGAAGGAATTTTTTTGGGATGGCCTTAAAATGATGTTCAAAGGTTTTTGGCAGAATGTTTGGTTTGCCAACAAAATAAGGTGGAAACAATTAAGAAACTAGGTCTTTTACAACCATTATCCATCCCAAGTCAGCGCTGGGAGGAGGTTTCCATGGATTTCATCACAAGGTTACTGAAGTATGAAGGAAAGAGTGTCATCATGGTGATTTTTGATAGACTAACCAAGTACGCACACTTTTGTGCACTCTCTCATCCCTTCAAAGCTACTACAGTTTCCACTGCATTCATGGAGAAAATTCAAAAGCTACATGGTACCCCAAAGATTATTGTAAGTGACAGAGATCCCATATTCACTAGACATTTTTGGACATAATTATTTTCTTGATTGGGTACTCAATTTGCTCATAACTCATCCTATCATCCTCAATCTGATGGACAAACTGAGATAGCGAACAAATGTCAATAATTATACCTTCATTGCTTTGTCTCTGATAAAAAAACACAATGGTTCAAATGGTTACCCTTGGCAGAATGGTGGTATAACACTTCCTTTCACAATGCAACAAAAATGACACCATTTATGGAAATCTATGGATACCACCCTCCTTCCATCACTTCTTCTCTAAAATAAAAATCTAAGGTTCAAGTAGTGGAAGATCACATCGAGCATCAACAACAATTTCTCCAAATATTAAAGGACAACCTGACCATGGCACATAATCGCATGAAACAAGCAGATCAACATCGTAGTGAAAGAAGTTTTGAAGTAGGGGATTGGGTGTTTTTAAGACTACAACCATACACATATATGTCCCTCAAGCAAGCCAATAAGGATAATAAATTATCACCAAAGTAATATGGCCCTTATAAGGTGTTGCAAAATACTGGCACTATGGCATATGAATTGGAGTTGCCTACATCTTCACGATTACACCTAGTTTTCCATGTTTCATGCTTAAAGAAGGTTATAGGTGACAAGATCCCAGTTCAAACTATATTGCCAGAACTTAACGAGGAAGGAAAAATCATATTGGATCCTGAAGCCATCACTGACACAAGAATTCTCCAACTAAGGAATAGATCCATTTCAGAGTATCTCATTAAATGAAGGAAACTACCGGCTAAAGATTCCACTTGGGAAGATGAGTCTTTTATAAAGAAGCATCCATAGTTACTCAAGCATTGCATACAACACTTGTCTCAAGGGAAGGGTCATGTTAAGCCCTAAATAATGGCTCATTACCCCTTAATTGGGACATATTATATTATTATTGTTATTTTATTTATGTCGGCTTTAGTCCATTAGTTGTAATTATACCTCCTAGTATCCTATATATACCAAGGAGACATTTTCATTTGGAATCATCTTGTAATTGAACATTTATGTAGAAATAAGGAGGTTTCACCCTCGAAGAGGCTTATTATCTGAATTTATCTCTTTTTCAAGGAGTTGAGTACTTATTCTAAGGTTTTTCTATGCTATATTGATATTTGGTTCCTAACAACTGGCTACTCTGGTCATCATAAAATTTTTCATTGTGATGATGTCCCAAATTGGGGACATTACAACCCCCCTGCTAGAAGATTGCTTGTCCTTAAGCAATAACCAAATCCCCTCAAATAAAATACCAGGATCCCATGTCCACCTGTGGGATACACAGTAGAACCCATCCAAAGATGAACACTCATACATTCTTCCCCCTGGGTCCCATATCAAGTCATGAACTACTAGCCCCTGGGAAGCATAACCCTGAAATATACCAACTCTGGGAGTCTCTTGCATATGACACATGGCCTCATATCAGAATGAATCCATCCTCCAAGTCTCTATCAAGATCCCTATGGCCTCCAGCAACTGTACATGATGATTCTAGAATGAGGTGCTGCAAGACCTCCATGAGACACCCACAAGCGATGCACTCCTCTCAACACTGAAGCTCAATGGAAAGTTAGAACAACTTACCCCTACAAAGGTCCACTCACCATTGTCAGTCAGTGAAATGCCCAACCTTCCAATCCCTGGGTCCCATGCTAACCTCTGTCGAAGATCACCCTACTGGCCCTGCACTATTCTGACCATGGTTGTCTACCCCCTACATACATCCTTAATCCTCCTCTCTTGGGTCCTCCAGCTTAAATACCTGTGACCATTGGACCTACTATTTAGAAACTATATCAATAAAGACACCTCTATAGAAGAAGTACCTATCCAAACATCTCCATTCCCTATCATGGTGATCAAGAGGAAGAAAATGTCTCACCCCATGGGACAAGTACCTACAGGCCCACTCCAAACCAACCCAAGGTGGAGTGTGTGGATCTTGGGTGCAACCTTGGTCAACATGAACAAACTGCTAACAAAACGGACTCCCAGATCCCATGGCAAACTTGGAAGTTTATCACTTCCAGTCTCTATTGGCTACTCCTGTGTCAGACTGATCACTGCCATAAGTCCCCCATGCTCATTCTCATGAGTATCTATACCTATTTCGGCCTCTGAGTTGTCTGATATCATCTGGACTATGATTGTCATCATCACACACAAGGCCTCCATTGTTTTCCCATCACGACCCACATCTGTCCTGATATATGTCATAAATGCACTCATGTCAGGTGGTTTTGTCCTAACCACTCTCCGTGTCTCATATCCCATGCAAATCCTGATACTGTGAAGGTGACCTCTCATAACTATGTGTTGCTACAAAGGAAGGGAATCTACATGCTCCCTGAAGTGTGTCTCCTCCCTGCACATCAATACACCCCTTTGGATCTCACTGTAAACCTTTGCATGTCTCTGTGAGTTATAAATCACCATTGTCTGCTCCTGCATACTTAGGTAGTCCTCTGTATACCCTTGCAACATCATGGATCCTGGGTGTACTACTAGATAAACCTCTCCATAAAGGTTAATCCCTCTCGGGACACAAATGGAAGTATCATCAAAATTTCCTGTTGGCACAGGGGCAGACCCAGGGTTCAACGCTACAACAATGCACCAAAAAAACCCTAACTACCAGCCCTTTCGGCAACACCTGCAAAGCAGATGAATTCTAACCCGAGGTAGAGGCAGGGGTGGTTGCAAGACTCATATGTCTGCAACCTTAACTAGGACACAGACCTGTGATTCTAACGCTTAGTAGACCACTTAGTAATTAACCTTCATCAATATTCAATTCTTAGTAATAGCGCAGATGTACTCTAATTACAGAGTATCGCAGTATGCAACCAGATCCATCATCTAATAACACTTAATATAATAGGAACATATTAGATCTAGTAGATTCAAGCACTAAGAATATCCATATAGGTCATATATAGCATTCATTCACATGATTAGGCACAAAGAAACATCATATCTATCTAACATGCATCACATAGTGTTATCACTGAAATTTCATCTGCAAATGGTTACAAGAATTCAACATCGCCAAACAATTATGAGTGTTGGTTGTGGAGCCTGATTATCTTCCTGATTCAGAGGTCCTTGCTTTCAGCCGTGTTTATACCCCATGAAGTATTTACACCCCAGAAGTATGTACACTCTTCCATGCGGGGGAGTGCA